>CABEEJ010003812.1:8571-36954 GCA_901482245.1 Timema douglasi
ACCACGATCTTCCCGTCATATGAAGTCTAGTCTATTGCGAGATTAGCACCCTAGACCATGCGGCGACTCAAGTGGGTTAAATGATGACCAATTAAAAAGTTTAAATTTTAAGTTTAAAGTGTTTTTAAATAAAGGTATACTCATTTACATAAAAACCCACAAAAACAATCCCACATTGTCTTGAAATGTTATGTTGTGATCAAATCAGAACATGGCATTATTTGATAGAGAAAAATAAATAACCTTTTGTTTAAATCGCACGAGTACAAATTTCCACGTAGAGCTTCGTTGATTTAAAAACAACAACCTCTCAACACAAAAATTAATTTAAACTTATTATAATAATAATAATAATAATATTTAGCACCGAGTCTTACTACCCGTTCGAGTTATACGCTTTAAGTACTAATTACTCTAATGGATTAGGAGTTGGGAAGGGTTGAATTAGAGGAAGCGAACCCGCATTCGCGTGGAAGGAGAGTGGAAAACCATTTTGGAAAAAAAAAAACAGTTCATCCGACCGAGATTCGAACCTCGATCTCCCTGTCCTCAGCAGTAGAGCTCAACACGACAAGCGCGTTAGCCAACTACGCCACCGAGGTGGGTTTTAACTTATTAACTGGTCATAAACCTGCTGATAATATTCGCCTACATTTTGTTGAAAAAAAGACATTTAAAAATATCAAAACAACTCCTTAAATAATCGTGGATTTCCAAACGTCTGCAATACGTATCAGTGTTCCGCCATGCAACAGGGTTAACGTGCTTATAACCATTTGTTTTAAATTTGCGCTGCGGAGCATCTTGGGGCAGCTCACATTTCCGCTAACGTGGGGAATCGCCGCGCGGATTCTGCTTTAAAGCTTGATTCACACGCTCTATGTTGACCCATGATGCATTGCAACGAAAACTTAAAACAACTGAGTATCAACATACGTTATTTTCTAGTTTATAAATATATATTTTAGAGCATTTCAATGTAGGTTTTCAAATTATAACGCTGTGTCGTGGTACAATCCAATACATCGATACACACGCTTTGCATTTGAAGCTGTCTGCTTGTTTCTAGCTCTACAGCGCATGCGCAATGATTTAAGATTGTTCCAATCCAATCCAATCCAATCCAATCCAAAAGCATGCTCTGATGCTCCCTGAAGGGGAGCACGAGAGCAAGTTCCAACACGTACCGACCAATTGGTCACACCGTGTGGTTCGTAAAAAATTTAAAAACGGGTTGTCGCGTTTCGCGAAGTTCTAAAACAAAGAAACAGATATTACGTATTATTGGTAACGTGGGGGCGGGGTAAGAAATTTAAAAACCCAATAAGGGTTTTTAGAGTTACGTGCGGAGACACTACTCTGTGGGGGGCTGGTTGAGAGCCTCCCAAACCACTGTTATCACATCTCGCTTATCCGAGCAGGGCTTTGGGACGTCGATGGCACCCAACAGGGTCGATGACGTAGTTCCCAAGCCCCTGGAATTTAAGATTGTTGGTTCTTCCGTACCGAGCATCTCAGGCAGAGCGGACGGAGTAGAGATGGATTGAACTTTAGTGGAACAGCTCGCTCAATATTGTGATTGGTTTAGAACTCGTCACGTGACCACGTCTCTATTCCGCGCTAGTTTTTTTCGGAGAACGTGTCAATCCACGGTCAGTTTTCGGCCGGAGTGTGACACGTGTATTGCTCACTAGAAGATAATGTCACTGCTCATCGTATAAACCACGCGCTAAATGTATCGGCCTCTTCAGTGGAATGTGTCGACATCTCTCACTTTCTTCTCGGTCACTTTCTGTGACCTTCCCTCGCCGGTAGACCACACCTGCGAGCCGTGTCGGTATGAATAACCGCCAGACGAGACGGAGGGAACGGTTTCATCGCCTGCGGCGTGGAGATCTTCCTCCGACCATCCATCACACGCGCCCTGTAATCACCGCCTCGCGAGGAACAACCGCGCATGCGCAGGTTCTATGAGCTCTGTTGACTACACCTCGTCCGGGGGGATCTATGTTCGAATCTTGGTCGGGTGTATTGAGGGTCTTCTTCAGAATGGGTTTCCATTCTCCCTCCAAACGAATGCGGGTACACTTACTATAAATATAACTTTACTCATCCGTACCCCACTAGAGTAATTTATCATGTGCGTTTAACCCGAACGGGTAGTAAGACGCGGTGATAAAAAAATAAAAACAAGCAGCGTAGGTCAGTCTTATTCTAATGTTTTCTTAGCATCGCATCTTACTACCCGTTCGGGTTATTGTACGCTTATATACTAATCGCTCTAATGGTTTTAGGGATTATGAAGGTTAAATTTATAGGAAGTGTACCCTCATTTGCGTGGAGGGAGAGTAGTACTCAGACCATCCGACCAAGATTCGAACCTCGATTTCCCCGTTTCAGGTGGTTTAGCCTACTACGAGACTGACACATTAGACTATGCGTCCACCGAAGCGGGTTTTGCTCTGTTGTTTACACAGATCATATCAGTTCCTGATTTGTTCTAGTTTGTCGCGTCTTGGACAGCTGACCAATCTCAAACTTAGAGATGTAATATGTGAAGACTACAGAAGTCTCGCGAAAAAAAAAGAGGTTTAAAACGTTCTCAGCTAGTTATTATTATTAGCACCGCGTCTTACTACCCGTTCAGGTTATACGCACTTATGCTAATGTGTAATGGTAGGGTGATTGTGAGATGAAAATGGAGGACCTACAGTTTAACGTGGGATCCGAACCACTGTGTAGGCCTGGCATTCTACACATTTCTCAGCTAGTGATAATGAAGTTAAAATAATGTTGAAATCCCATCGTGTGCTGTTTCGTAGAGATCATAGGAAACATTTGAAATCGAAAAACAACTGGACAAGAGACAATGTTTGTTTAACTGCTTGCAAGGACTGTGACAATAATAATGGTTTCCCATGTTTGTGAGCCACGGGAAACAGCAAAGAAACAGTTTCCGACAAAGTTTTCAAACAATGTTTCCAAGTGCAGTCCGGGCTCAAGAGGCGACGTTCTGTCTGTTCTGATGTAATATTTAATTATACGAAGAGTTTTATCTTCAACATACGGTTTATGCCAGAATAAAGTCAAAAGATTCCAACAGGGCTCTTTTTCCTTAACAACCCTATATTTATAGTTTTATTAATATATAAAATTGTGTGGAATTGTGTCATTAGCTCATTTACAACGACCTTTTAAGCATGTTTGCGAAGCTATGACACTAGGATTGACGAAAAAGAGCTATAGATTTAGCCTTACTCTATCTAATAAATTATTTATTTGATAAGCTCACAACAGAAAGTCTTAAGATATTTGAGGACTAGCAGAGAGATTTATTCTTTAACTTTAAATAATAATCTCCGTAGCTTTCTTTACCTTCTTCCTTATTATTATTATTATTATTATTAGCACCGTGTCTTACTACCCGTTCGCGTTATACGCACTTACGCTAATGTGTAATGGTAGGGTGATTGTGAGATGAAATGGAGGACCTAACAGTTTAACGTGGAATCCAAACCACGGTGAAACCTGGGATTCCTCACATTCACAAGATGTCTTGTCAGAGGTGAAGGAAGGGTTTTGGTAATCAGATAAATCTTTGCCGAGACCGAGGATTGAACCCCGGACGCCAGCATAGAAGTCTGACACCTTAGCCCCTAGACCGCCAGGTCACCTTCCTCCTTATCGACATGACAAAGGGTTGTTGTAGATGAAGGGTGAAAGGGAGTACAAGCTTAGACATAATAGAGAAATCGTTCTAGAAAATCACAAAAAGCGTTGTGTTTGAAGCCATGATCCCAGGAAGTGATTGATACATTCTCGCTGACCGAGGCGGATGCCTTAAGACACTGGTTAGCGTTCTTACTCGTGATCTACAGGTTTATATTCATGTGACATGTACTGTTCTCGTCCCAAATTGTCTGTGCACTACTCGTCCAGATTCTAGAAAGTGAAAGATTATTCTACTAATTCGACCCCGCTACTGAACAACTCCAACCTCTGACAGATTATGAAAACAATTCATGTACCTCACTAAATACGTCTTGTGGACATTTTTTTAACGTAACCAAACTTTTAAAAAAACTACTTTATATTTTTGACTAAATTTATAGCAGCCGGTTTGTACGGGAACGTAATTATAGGTACTACCTGTTAGGTACAGTCGCGTCTGGTCGCGCGAGAACACTAGGTTTGGGAAATTGGTCGAGAATATGTTCGTAATTTTAATTTCGATCTTTGTAAACGTCAACTAGAATTAGGACGGTGACCACTAGAATTTTAAACGTTGTGATAAATAATGGCAGATTTAAAACATAAATAAAGATAGGACCTCAGAATATTAAAAATTCTCTAGGACATTTGAGAGAAAGAGATTCCATTTTTGGAATTAAGAGTTATTTATTAGAGATAGTGTGATGCTTGTTAGTTGTCCAACATGCTTCGGTGGTCGAATGGTATATGGCGTCGCTCTCACGATACACTGGATTATTGACGACGGGGTGATCGGGGTTCAAATCCCGGTTGGATCTGCTGAGTGTGGTCTTCCCTGAATCGTCTCTCACTCTTATTCCACGCAAACGCGGATAGGTTATCTCCCTACCCAGTTAGAGTTATTATCATATATGTGTACAACCTGAACAGGTAGTAAGAAGTGGGGATAAAAAAAGAGAGTATTATTGCAGTTTTTATAGCCGATAACTTTCTTGTCCAAAATAAATAGAACATTTTCTTCAGTAGAAACATAAGTGTTTTAATTTTCTACACACGATAACGTCATCAGTTGTTGAATATCTGTCACGGGGATCGTGGAAATTTATTTTGACCAAAACGGGGCTTTGTCATAAAAAATACAAAAATAAATTTACCTTAACTAACGTTTTCTCACTCCCCCCTCCCCCCTCCACACCGCCCCGAGTTAAGAGATAAATTACTGATGATCTAGTTTAATTTTATCACCGCCTCTTACTACCTATTCAGGCTTACTTATTACACTAGGGAGATAAGAATAAGGAATTTTTAATTTAGAGGAAGTGTACCCTCATTTGCGTGGAGGGAGAGTGTAAAAACGTGTAGTAAAAAAATCAACCTCATTACACCTGACCGGGATTCTATCCCTGATCTCCTTGTAATCGGCGATCTAGTATATTGCGAGAGTGACGCCTTAGGAGAAGGGAAGGGGGGGGGGGTCTAGTTGTTGTGATGTTTGTTCCAGAATGAAGCTATCAGACATAAGTAGGTAAGTAATAGCCCGTTCCTGAATCTAATGTGGAGGGAAAAAACTCCACCGTAATATCAACACATTAACACACGGAGAAAGTGTGACCAGAGCCGAGAGGTGTATATGGACCTGCCCCCCGCGGGGTACACCTGTGAGATGAGACGAGACAAGTGCGTGTTGGCGTGGGAGCAAGAACGGACTATGTAGCCTGGGTATTTTACCGGTAGAAGACAGATGATGCTTTCTTTCGTCATTAAAGTGATGGATGGGTTTACACTTATCTTAATCTAAATTAAATAAGATTATTATTATTATTATTATTATTATTATTATTATTATTACCAGCACCGCGTCATACTACCCGTTCGGATTATACGCACTTACGCTAATGTGTAATGGTAGGGTGATTGTGAGATGAAATGAAGGACCTACAGTTTAACGTGGAATCCGAACCACGGTGGAGGCCTGGCATTCCTCACATTCACAAGATGTCTTGTCAGTACTATCTGTNCTTGTCAGAGGTGAAGGAAGGGTTTGGTAATCAGATAAATCTTTGCCGGGACCGGGGATTGAACCCCGGCCGCCTGCATAGAAGTCTGACACCTTACCCCTAGACCGCCAGGTCACCAATTAAATAAGAACCTTTGATTATAATCACTAATCAGCAAATTGTAAATGACTATCTAACTTAAGGTGAGCTAAGGCCCGTATTTTCACATATTTCATGTAAAAAGTATATTTTGTTGAAAATAAATAATATATTGCTCTTGTATAAAAAGTGTTATGTAATACAAAAAAAATGCAAAAACACTTATCTTAACTCGCGGTCTATTTCACCCCACCTTAAAGTTTAAAAAAAATAGCGTATTAAAAAAATTATTAAAATATGACCATCTGAACTTTGGCCGATGATGATGGTGATGATTATAATAGTAATAATATGTTTTTTTTAAATCACACATCTCGTCGTATGTCTTACGTAATTTTATCTAACAATGAGTTTTAAAAGTTTAAAAAAAATAATTTAAAATCAAGAAATAAAATAAAACAATTTTGTTTGGCAAAAATTATAACTGAAGGAGTGTTCCCTCCTTAAAAAAGTTTAGGATATTGGAACTCCTTGCTAGTGCCAGGGTGTCTACCGTCCGGGGGAAAAACGGGAATAAGTCGGGAATTTGGTAAATTAAAATAAAAATCCGAAAAAAATGTTGTTTTACTCAAAATATGAAATATAATAATCAGTAAATTACAATGTGATTCAAACTGTCTTTTTTGTTTGTTTGTAGCTGTGTAATAGATTTTATAATTCCTGGTAAACAATTTTAATATAAATTTTTAATTTTTATTCATAAAAACGAGGTAAGGGGTAGGTTAGAAGAATGTGACATACTTTTTAGTCGGAAATTTTAGAAAATGATCGGGGAAAATTAGGGAAGAATTCGGGAATTCTATTGGCCAAGTTGAGTAGGCGCCGTGGTGCTAAGCTACATCTATCTAGCACTGAATGAGAGTTTTTCTTTGTGTTGGTACTTGAAGCGCACTTTCTAAACACCAGGAGGGCTGAAGACTACTCACAGATTCACTCAACCCTGCGAAACTACTCACTTTTAATGGTCACGAGGTTCGATTACAGCCATGAACCTAAAAATATAACTGGTGAAATTAAGGTGTTGAGTCTGTTTTAGGATTAAGTTAGTCTGTAAGTTCCATGATAATGTAATCATTCTGTTCAAAAAGGGAACGTTAAGCACATCTAAATAAATAAATGAAGGAACGTTCAGATTGAATGTTCAGGAAGACAATAGCCAATCATACTAACGTTTAATGCGTAAACAAATATGCCATTAGTTGTTTTTTTGGTGACCTGGTGGCCGGGGTTCAATCCTCAGTCCCGGTACAGATTTATCTGATTACCAAACCCTTCCTTCACCTCTGACAAGACATCTAGTGAATGTGGGTAATGCCAGGCCTCCACCGTGGTTCGGATACCACGTTAAAACTGTAGGTCCTCCATTTCATCTCACAGTCACCCTACCATTACACATTAGCGTAAGTGCGTATAACCCGAACGGGTAGTAAGATGCGGTGCTAATAATAATAATAGTTTTTTTAAGGAAGTGAAGGAAATTTTAAAGATTTTTTTTTTATTGTAAATTTTCGAGAAGAGAAATGTGTTACACCATTTCCTTCTCTGTGGCATTTTAAACTTTTTTAAAAAAAGAAGGAAAGGTTTCGTGAATTACCGCTAAAGAGGAGGGAAGGAAGTAGCTCATTAACATTATGTAATTATGACTTCTTTGTTTTCTGAATGAGGAGGCATTTTTCTGGTTTGACCCTAACACAGTGGAGTTTCGAAAGTTCTGGTTGAACACAAGAGCGAACCCATAGAGAACTATCAAGAACTAGAATTACATGGAATAGCAATAATATAAATATAGAGGGTGTTCAAAAAGTGGTAATAACGTTAGGATCTCGTAATACTCATTATAATGAGTAAGAAAATCGGCAAACCAACTCACATAAAGAAACAGGCAATGATAGGTCGAGGTCGTCTAGTCACACTTGTTACCCCCGGACCACTGACACATATCCTTTGGACTTTTTTTTTATGGGGATACGTAAAGAGTTTAGTGACGTCATCTCCAATAAAAATAATCGATTTATCAGACCTACAACAGCGAGCTGGAAACGGTGGTCGGATGGAGCCAGGGTACGCGACGGTCTGATTATAAGATGTGAAATGCGACTACTTTGGTTTTGGTAAGGTGATACATTTGTGCCATGTAGACCCAAATAACATTTCATTTCTATCCTAATGTTTGTGACGAGGCCTTTAGTTTAAACGGAGTCTACGTATTACTATAACATATGGTCTGTTTTTCTGGTGATGGGAAGGTCGGGCTTCAAATCCCAACCGAGTGTATTGAAGGTGTTTTCCCACTCTTTCTCCATGGGAATGCGTCTACCTTTCCTCTAAACATTATTATTATTATCACCACGTCTTACTACCCGTTCGGGTTATACGCACTTACGCTAATGTGCAATGGTAGGGTGATTGTGAGATGAAACGGAGGACCTACAGTTTAACGTGGGATCCGAACCACGGTGGAGGCCTGGCATTCCCCACATTCACAAGTTGTGATTATTACACGTCTTGTCAGAGGTGAAGTAAGGTGTTTGGCGATCAGATAAATTTGTGCCGGGACCGGGGATTGAACCCCGGAACCCAACACAGAAATCAGACACCTTAGCCCTAGACCACGAGGTCACCTCTAAAAATTCTAAATGCCTCATTCCTTACCGGATTAGTGTATGGATGGGGATATCCCGGACGGGTGACGCTCGAGACTCTAGAAGATTCTAGTTCTAAATAACCGCTCAATAGTGGACCCTTCCATCACTAAGGCTCGAGGAGAAAACATCTCCTCTGCTGCTCGCTAATAAATTAAGTAGGAACTAGGACTTGCGTCTCTCTCTCTTTCTCCAGATGAGGTGGGCAAAGACAGAGACAGAGATAGATAGATAAATAGAATATAAAAACAAGGCATCGTTTAGTATCTTGCGTAAATATTCGGTGTCGTCAATGAAACTTTCTTTTTTTTGTTCCACCTCTCTCTCTCTCTTTGTCTCTCTCTCTCTGTCTGTCCTTCAAGAAGATGTGAAGTAGATACTTAGGATAAAAAAAAATAGAAGGTAGAAGTACAAAATAGAAAATATGAAAATCTGTCGGGTGAATTGTTTTTGGTTGAACACGTTACGGCAGGGGTCGGCAAACTTTTTCGACTTATACATTTATCATAATTCCCGAAATTATCCATCGTTTCTACACTCTAATCTCACTAGTTAGGTATATTTGTCTTAAAATGTTCTCCCTAGTCCAATAGTTCCTCAAATATTTATGAGCCCACCTTTTATCGACAAAATATAGAGTAAATAAAATGTATATTTAATTTATTTGAGATATTTAACACGTACTTTATTGAACCGAATAATTATAACAGCACACGAGAATTTCTATGAGCTAGAGCGAAATAGCCTACCAATTTCACCGGAAAATGTATTTTCGCGTATCTTCCAGGGTCCTCTTAAATGCCACAATTGGCATGGGACCCACAGCTTTACTTCCCCTACGAAGGAAGTTGTGCTACAGTTTTTTTTATCGATCAAGAAAAATTTAGTTGACCCTGGCTGGGTTTGAACCCATAGGCATCGTGTTTTGAAGCGATCACCGCGGTAGACTAAATTCTTATAACATTACCGATTATGACCGACCAACGCTATTATACTCGCACTCAAATATTATTTGAAAGTACTTGATATATTTGTGAGATTATAAAACTCAAAGATTGACTTCTAAGGACGATGTTGTTTTCTCTCGTGATATCAACCATTTGCCGACCCCTGCAATACAGGTTGTAGGAAACCTCTTCGAGAACCGTATTTAAATTTACGACCGTCGAATAGTGTTTTTTTTAAATAGCCTAAATTATTTAATAACAGTTCCCTATCTCTTTTTTAATCGACGAAGAACTCACACGTGTCATCGGGTTGACGTGAATATCAGGAAACCGACCGATGTTGCGCAACTGTGAATGGAAATATTCGAAACTCGTCTAGAGCGAGTAGTTTAATACCACGGCATTTACATCTGCTTTCAAAGCAGGTCTCCGCATCGGTATCCATGTCTGGTGTGGTTTTACCAGCCAAGGGGAGGTCGGGGTGGGTGTACCGAGGGTTCGCCCCCCCTCCCCTCTTTAGCTCCACGCAAATAGATGTGCACTTTGTTTATTCTGAAAGGTACAATATGAATCTATACTATAAGCTGTTCCACAGTGGAGTCACGTGAGGTAATTTTGTTACATCTCAGCGTAAACGAAGGGTACATTTAATACACATTCTGGGGTGACCTGGTGGTCTAGGGGTAAGGTGTTGGACTTCTATGCTGGCGGCCGGGGTTCAATCCTTGGTCCCGGCACAGATTTATCTGATTACCAAACCCTTCCTTCACCTCTGACAAACGGATCCCACGTTAAACTGTAGGTCCTTCATTTCATCTCACAATCACCCTACCATTACACATTAGCGTAAATGCGTATAACCCGGATGGATAGTAAGACGCGGTGCTAATAATAATAATAATAATAATAATATAAATTCTGCCTTACTCATCCATACCCTATTAGTATGATAAAATTGGGATAGCGCGGGTCTCTTAGATTCTGGGAATCAACTTCTTAGAAAAAAATCTATCTCGCATCTTTATCTTCTTTTTGAAATCAAACAAAACTATCTCAAGGCATACATAGCCTGTATCACCTCACGGGTAGTGCGTAGCTTGGGTAGGTAATACAGCTGGAAACAGACGTTGCATCTGTTGTCTAACTGTAGGGGTGAGGCAAGTGAAACAGTTTTACCATATTTGAAATAATACACTACAATTTAAAAGTCATTATTAAAAAAAACAACAAGATCCCAATTTTGCTGTTGTCAAGTAAAGAACGTATAAAACCACAACTCGATGCGTTTTATGGTCCGAGGGTAATCTCGTGTCTAATAACACAGTTAATTGGCCTGTAAATTGTCTTAAAAGCCGCCACGTGATTGAAGATAAATAATCTCATACTGATGTATATTTATTGTGAGAGTATCAGTTCTAAATCTTCAAGAAACACTCTAAAACAAACTCTCGACTATCTAGGAATCTTTGGTTATGACCTTGTTAGAAAAAAACTGACTATTTGTTTCTAACCCTTTACTTTGTTATCAGGACGGTGAGATTTAGATTTAGATCTGAGCTGTCATTAAAAATTAGCTCATTTCCTCATTCCTTTAATCTTGTTCTCAATTATAAAGCTTAAAAGGTGAGGATTTTTAATCCTAAATTGACTTGTTGATAACTTTCACCTCCATTTTGGTTTGATAAGTATTTTGAAAATATTAAACCAGTTATTAAAATAACGCAGGATTTCTAGACGTCTGCAAAGCCTCTCCGGTAGATGGCCTCCTTAATAGGATGATCCTATCCTCGGGCGAAGTATATTAACTATTAATAGTATAGCTATCGATTATATATCCAAGTAAAGTTATAAATAAATCTTCTCCTGACCAAATCATTCTTACCACTTATATTACATCGTTAGTAACACTTGTGGGTGTAAATATAATTATATGTACGCAAACATATAATTTATTATTTTTCCCAAACTCATCAAGGGTTAGTAAAGCAGACCCGCAAAGCTGTCATGCTGTGCGGAAAGGATAAGATCTACGGCGCTATGTAGAGAATAACATGTTTCATTGTTGAAAAAAATAAACGCAGATTATAATGTTACATCTATTCAAAATTTTGTAAATACGTATATTCAAAGACAATCACATAGAAAAATAAGAAAGAAATAATAGTATAGAAATGCATAGTTTTAATACTGTTCTTGGTGTCACTGTCGATTCTTTTGCCACTTATTTATTGGCATATTGTCAGCCAAGTGCCAGCTATTATAGAAATCCTTTTAGTTCGTTATATTGACAACATTTTCGGTATTAAGTTTGTGTGTTTAAATATAAATGCTGCTGTCTTACGTTAAGTTAGTTTGAAGTCGTGTGATATTTTCCACATTAACAAAAAAAAAAAGGCACGACAAACACCCAAATCAAAGGATTTATTTTAATTTCAAATGCTCGCCTTATTCTGTGAAGGGGTTGAGTTTATACAAAGGATGGACATGGAAATAGGTGAAGGATATGAGGGGTAGGTTGGTCATGGAGTGGGGGTGTATGTGGGGCAGGAGCGTATAGGGGGAGGTGGAGATGGGGTTGTGTGATGATGAAGAGGAAGGATTGATATGGAGTTAGGATGAGGTTGTGTGATGATGAAGAGGAAGGATTGATATGGAGTTAAGATGGGGGGATGTGGAGATGGGGTTGTGTGATGATGAAGAGGAAGGATTGATATGGAGTTAGGATGGGGGGAGGTGGAGATTGGGTTGTGTGATGATGAAGAGGAAGGATTGATATGGAGTTAGGATGGGGGTAGCGGTCGGAGGAAGCGCGCACATATATTAAGTAGAACGAGTATGTCCGTTCCTTCGTGGTGGTTCCCTTGTATCCGATATTTTCGATCCGGGCGGCGCTATTTGCCAGATAATAGCAGTCACACAGTCAAACAAACGTTATGGCGGGTGTGATTAGGGCAGGGCGCGGCTAAGCCTTCTCTCTCGACAACTACGATTATCTTTATGAGGAGAGATTTAAAAACTCTGACTGGTCTCACAATTGTAATCTCACTGTAGGTTGTTGATATAAACCTATTTGAGCACCGCGTCTTACTACCTGTTCAGGTTTACATGCGTTTCGATTTCTTCAACCGGGTAAGAAGGGGGAAGATATAGTTTTAAATAAATTTAGCCACATTTACGCAGAGGGAGAGTGGGAAACCGTTTAGGGAAAGGAACACCCTAGGTACATTCAGTTGGGATTCGAACCCTAACCTGCTCGTCACTGTAAAGCCAGACTAGATGAGCCTCACATTCATCCCACTTTCCCACCGGTGTGAGTTCATGAGTGATACAAGCCGGGACTCGAACCAGGGATAAGACTGGTGCTTTCAGCTCACGGCAGAACATTTTATACAGACAATTTTTTACTCTCAACTGAAACGCGAATTTATTTAGAGGATGACGTGGAATTATCCGCTTTCGTTTGATGTTTGTGAGTAGTCTCAGGTGGTTTGGCTGGGAGAAAGTGAAGATTCGCTACCTGACAAGTAAATAGTGGGGAAAACTACGGGTATGGCACCGTGCTAAGCCGTACTACACTGCTAGACCGTACTACACTGTGTTAAACCATACTATATTGTGCTAGACCATACTACACTGTGTTAAACCATACTATATTGTGCTAGACCGTACTACACTGTGTTAAACCATACTATATTGTGCTAGACAGTACTACACTGTGCTAGAACCATACTAAATTGTGCTAGACAGTAATACATTGTTGTTGACAGTACTACATTGTGCTAGACTGTACTGCACTGTTGTTGACAGTACTACACTGTGCTAGACCGTACTACATCGTGTTAGACAGTACTACACTGTGATAAACCGTACTACATTGTGATAGACCGTACTACATTGTGCAGACCGTACTATATTGTGCTAGACAATACTATACTGTGCTAGAGAGTACTACATTGTGCTATACAGTACTACATTGTGATAGACCGTACTACACTGTTGTTGACAGTACTACACTGTGCTAGACCGTACTACACTGTTGTTGACAGTACTACACTGTGCTAGACCGTACTACATCGTGCTAGACAGTACTACACTGTGATAAACCGTACTACATTGTGATAGACCGTACTGCACTGTTGTTGACAGTACTACATTGTGCTAGACTGTACTGCACTGTTGTTGACAGTACTACATTGTGCTAGACAGTACTACATTGTGATAGACCGTACTACACTGTTGTTGACAGTACTATATTGTGCTAGACAGTACTACATTGTGCTAGAGAGTACAACATTGTGCTATAAAGTACTACAATGTGCTAGACCGTACTACATCGTGCTAGACAGTACTACACTGTGATAAACCGTACTAAATTGTGATAAACCGTACTACATTGTGCTAGACAGTACTATATTGTGCTAGACAGTACTATACTGTGCTAGACCATACTACACCATGCTAAACAGTACTACACCGTACTACATTGTGCTAGACAGTACTACACCGTACTAAACCGTACTACACTGTGCTAGACAGTACTACACCGTACTAAACCGTACTACATTGTGCTAGACAGCACTACACTGCGCTGGACAGTACTACACTGCGCTGGACAGTACTACACCGTGCTAGACAGTACTACACCGTGCTAGACAGTACTACACTGTGCTAGACCGTACTACATTGTGATAGACCATACTACACTGTTGTTTACAGTACTACATTGTGCTAGATAGTACTATATTGTGCTAGAGAGTACTACATTATGCTAGACAGTACTACACTGTGCTAAGCCGTACTTAATTGTGATAGACAGTACTAAACTGTGCTAGACAGTACTAAACTGTGCTGGACAGTACTACACTGTGCCGGACAGTACTACACCTATATGGGCACACTAACAATGAGTAAATTAGCGTCTTGACCTGCGGGCTCAGAGTCAGTCCCACCAACCTTACAAGCCGTGTCTATACCTCTCAGGTTAAGAGTCATAGCTGAACCTTTGAACCGGTTTTATCTCCGACCTAGGCCAACATGAAACTCATTTAACAAAAAGAAATTGAAATTATTATAAACAAGTTTCGACTGTGAGGGTCATGGTTTCGACTACGCGGTGGGCGTAAAAGTTATTTGTTTGTTTGTGTCTTTCCGCCCACAGATCTCTTGACATCAAGAAGTTTGAACCTCTTATTTTTGCTAAGACAGTTTTTTTTTGTGGTTTTCAAGTGAAATCACGAGCTCGTCTTTATTAATATTCATCACGTGACCTACATTTGATCTTGAACTAAACGTGCAGCCCTGAGGCGATCAGGTTTTAATTTAGAGATGGGTCGAATCCACTATTTCACAAATATAAATTAGAGTCTCCATTTTGCTTCCGAATTTCGAATTCGAATCTTGGGAAAAATTAGTTAACATTATATAATTGAATAACAGAGAATATAATATGTAGTGATTAAATGTTATTAATGTTTATTATATGGCTTTCACTATAACATTACAACCTTCAGTTATGTTTTTTTATGAATGCGTCTTACTACCCGTTCCGGTTATACTGCTATAATTTATGATGATTTATATAATGAGCTAGGGGGTGACCTGGTGGTCTAGGGGTAAGGTGTTGGACTTCTGTACTGGGGTCCGGGGTTCTATCCTCGGTCCCGGCACAGATTTATCTGATTGCCAAACCCTTCCTTCACCTCTGGCAAGACGTGTATTAATCACAACTTATGAATGTGGGGAATGCCAGGCCTCCACCGTGGTTCGGATCCCACGTTAAACTGTAGGTCCTCCATTTCATCTCACAATCATCCTACCATTACACATTAGCGTAAGTGCGTATAACCCGAACGGGTAGTAAGACGCGGTGCTAATAATAATAATAATAATAATAATAATAATAATATAATGAGCTAGGGATGAGAAATTAAGCACTTCAGAAGTAATATACCCGCATTCGCGTGGAAGGAGAGTGGAAAACTATTTAAGGAAAACCATCTTCAGTAGACCCAACCAGGATTTGAACTCAGGGTCAGCCCAACACTAGAGTGACGCCTTAGACCATTCGACCACTGAAACGTATAGTTAGTTAGCCTATTATTTCGACTAAAACCTAGTTACCTAAGTTCTCAAGTAGGTGTGGGTGATGGAGATCCCGGGTCTACACAAGACACTATCCGGAAGATAGAGGCGACGTTAAAAGTTCACATCATTAACTTATGAAATCATGTCATCACTAAATTAATTACTAAGAATGCAACGTTGCATATGTAATCTACTATCCCGCTGTCTTCCTGGTGAGCGTTCTCGGAACTCTTGGAATTTGTTACATGGACCTACTGACTGCTGTATAAGGTAGGTATAGTGGGATTTTGATTGGAAGAACATTTCAGAAAATACAGACAGACATATTTCTTTGTGGTCAACATCGATAACATTTTATTATATTATTCATAGGTATATTGATGTTTTCTGTGAAAGTGACTGTTGTAAATCACATCATGACTTAACGTATGAATATATTAACTTTTTTTTTTGCCACCGCACCTTAGTAGCCGTTATAAACATACGTACTAGTTGCGTCAATTATTTGGGGATGAGGAAGGTTGAATTTAGAGGCAGTGCATCTAAATTTGCGAAGAGGGAGAGTGGGGAAACTATTTAGGAGAAACGAGCCTTAGTATAATCGACCGGGATTCGAACCACAATCTCCCCCATCATCGGCAGTTTAGTTTATTGTGAACGTGATGCCCTGGAGTAGGAAGTGATTCTCTATAATACATTTTTTTAGCACCGTGTCTTAATACCTGTTCAGGTTACTACGCATCCATAAACATTGTTTTAGTAACTTCTATAACTGTCAACGGTGACCTGGCGGTCTAGGGGTAAGGTGTTAGACTTCTGTGCTGGCGGCCGGGGTTCAATCCTCGTTCCCGGCACAGATTTATCTGATTACCAAACCCTTCCTTCACCTCTGACAAGACATCTTGTGAATGTGTGGAACGCCAGGCCTCCACCGTGGTTCGGATCCCACGTTAAACTGTAGGTCCTCCATTTCATCTCAGAATCACCCTACCATTACACATTAGCGTAAGTGCGTATAACCCGAACGGGCGTTAATAATAATATAACTGTCAACAGAGTTCTTTCCTATCTAAATCGGATTTTACCTGTTGCCCTGTTCATTAATTACGTATTGTGAATAATAAGAGTTACGAACTAGGAGAGTGGTTCTCAACCTGTAGCACGCATACCCCCTGGGAGTGCGAAGAGAATTTATTAGTAGTACCTTTTACTTTACATCCATTACTGATTCTCACCTGTGGTCACTTTTTTATTCAAGCCATATATCTCCCAATACCGACTGACTAGGCCTGTCGTAGCTACATGTGCCTTGTAATCTATCTTAAGACTAGGATAGGCACAACATCCAGTTCCCAGCCATTAAATTATCAATGTGAAAGGGTAAACCCATATTTCACCATTGATAAATTTTCAGCCATGCCGGGAATCGAACCCGGGACCTTTAGCTTAGCAGGCAGTCAAGCTACCGACTCAGCTAAGGTATTGGTAGAGTACCTACTAGGAAATAATTTACAAATGGCAACTTTTTATATAAATAAATATATATTTAATGACCCCAATGCCTAGGCAAGGGACAAACGGGTCAGCTCTGTTGTAGAGCATTGTGTCGTCAAGTCAAAGGCCCTTGGGTTCGAACCCGTATCTGAGTTGGCGTTCTTCTAACATTGTTTTAAAATAATTTGTGCTTAAATTATGCGTGCTAAATCAAAGTGAAGGATAAAGTTATATGATTTCTTTTGACCTCAACTATGATTCACGTTTAGTGTAGGTTTTGACGTGCGCACAGGGCTATAAATAAACACGACTTAAAAAAATAACTTAATTTAAGGCTAATCTCTCTCTCTACGTTATACACATTACCTTAGTCATGTCTGAAGTGTGTCTACCTACTTATTGGATAAGGATTCTGAGTTCGATTCCTGGTATAGCCGAAAAAATATTAGTTGGTTCAGAAAGTGTACGTCAAACAATCCGAATATATTTTATTATTAATAAATAAATCTGTGCCGGGGTCCGGGGTTCAATCTTCGGTCCCGGTACAGATTTATCTGATTACCAAACCCTTCCTTCACCTCTGACGAGACATCTTGTGAATGTGTGGAATGCCAGGCCTTCACCGTGGTTCGGATTCCACGTTAAACTGTAGGTCCTCCATTTCATCTCACAATCACCCTACCATTACACATTAGCGTAAGTGCGTATAACCCGGACGGGTGGTAAGACGTGGTGCTAATAATAATAATAATAAATAAATCGTATTTATTTATAATACGTACCCTGATCATGGCGCCGTGGATTAGCCGCTACACGGAGAACAGAGATGCGAGGAGGTGGCTGTGTCGACTGGAGCAGACGAAGGAGGTATGATCCTAATAGCAGCTCACCACAACAAGCTATGCCAACAAAGAGAGGTGCTGGGTGAGAGTTGTGTCTAGCGTGGGGGGAGGTGGGGGGGGGGGAGAGAAGTTGTGCGAAAGGGAGGGGGCAGGGGGTTCAAACACCTCCCTCACTATCACCAATACTTGTCATCGTTATCTTGATCCTAGAGGGCGATTAAAACATTGGATCTGTTGGTCAAATACTACCATCTGACTACTAGATCTACTTTCAAGTATTCATACGTCAAGTGATGTGATCTGCAACTGTCACCTTTGATAGATATTATCAATATCTATCAAATAACACAAAAAATATACTAGAATGTTATCAATGCTCTATTAAAAAAAATATATGTTTGTAATTTCTAAACTTAGCTTACTATCAAAATCATGTTTTATATCTTACGGTATTGTTTTAAATATTATCCGCCTCGGTGGCGTAGTTGGCTAACGCGCTTGTCGTGTTGAGCTCAACCACTGAGGACGGGGAGATCGAGGTTAGAATCTCGGTCGGGTGAACTGGGGGTGGTTTTTTCCTAAATGGTTTTCCACTCTCCCTCCACGCAAATGCGGGTTCACTTCCTCTAATTCAACCTTCCCAATTTCCAATCAATTAGCGTAATTAGTACTTGAAGCGTATAACCCGAACGCGTAGTAAGACGCGGTGCTAAATAATAATAATAATAATAATAATAACAACAACGTGAAAAAATAAATAATTACATATGTTGTAGACTAATCACACATCGCGTGATATTAGCAAGTTCACACGTGGAGATTATATGAACGAGCTGATCTTCTTGCTACATAAGAAAATTAAATCACTTTAAGAAGTGCCATTAATTAGTTTAATTAATTAAATAGTGTGACAGGGAAGAGGGAACTTGAGAGTGTCTCACGAAGTCACGAAATATTTCTTCTTCTTCTTATTATTATTGTAATTACTGACAAGGAATTTAAGTTGTCGCTATTCAATGAAATTTAAACCCGCTTCGGGGGTCGAGTGGTCAAGCCAGGGTTGTCCAACGATTTTCATCCCAAGGGACAACCAAAACTGACTAAGGCGATTGGCCCTTTTCATTTGGCGTGGAAGTGAAGAGCCTCGGGAAAAAAACATTTATCTTCTAGAATGTTTATTGTTTTGCAATTTTCTTTTCGGAAACGGCTTGTTCAAGAATAGAAGCATGTTGATTAAGTTGTACTTTTTATATACATACCTCTATAATTTTAACAGTGATCAAAAATCGATACAAAACATTTTTCAATAGAAAATTGCTGGCTTCATAACAAAATAAATAAATAAGAACATGTAATAATTAATAAACATCGATACATTATCTTAGAAGGGGTGTTGAAAATATTGACATAAAAACTTCACTCTTTCTCGAGAAAAGTGATGTTTCCAAACGTATGATTTTCCCGCAAGACCTGTTCGGTAGCTAGCGACATCTACGGTCTCAGTGATCCATCTGTTCTTGTTGGCACGGAAGGATACTTTGGTTGGTTGTGAAGCCACGCCACGCCTTTCACCCTCCCGCCCACCAACCCACCAAATAGGTTTTTGACATGCACTCGACAGGTCCAAGGGCCTAACAGATTGCACCACAGACCGTAGAGATATTTTGTAATTCTATCAACTTTTAATAAAGGCCTACAAAAATACTTGATAAACAATTATTTTCAATACTGTTATATAAATTGTATTTTTGGTTGGTATAATCTTTCAAATTTACTGCCAAAAATAGGTTTATTAATTTCTAAAAAGTGTGTTATGAAATATGCACACACACACACACACACACACTCACACACACACACACACACTTTCATAAAAAACCTAACACTATAAAAATATATCTATACATATTTTCACTGTTCAAACAACTAATGTATGATAACATACAATCAATATCTTTTTATTACATATTTATATTTTAATCATTAGCTACACAGGATTTCCAGGATAATGTGAAGGCCGTCAGAGGTGATCCAGGCTAGACGAATCTTGACGTCTTGTCCGTGGGGCCACCGATGTGGGTTGAATATTTTTTATTTATTTTTTTATCATGCAACACGTCCTACTACACGTTCGGATTGTACCCTATCGTGTTAAGGATGAGGAAGTTTGAATTTCAAAGTAGGTAAGTGTAGCCGCATTCGCGTGGAGAGAGAGAGAGTGTGAAAACTATTTAGGGGAACACAATCTCATTACACCCGACCGAGATTCGAACCCCAATCTCCCCGTCATCGGCAGTCCAATCTATTGCCAGAGTGACGCGTTTGCCCATTCGGCCACCGAAGCGGGTACTTTATTTATTTATTAGTAATTGTATAGCGACAGTAGTTTTCCTTCGAGTAACACGTGTCGAACTGGTGCTTGTTATGTACAGTAGCCCCGTGGCTTCTTTGGTGCTGACTGACAGCTCACAGCTGACACCTCACAGCCAACATTTAGGTATATATCTACATATTGAATGTCAGAAGTGACAGCTGCTAAACACATGTTTTTGCAAATCATATGGTTCGGCGTAGGGATACATAATTTGATCTGGTAACTTTTCAAAGTCGTCAGCTGTCAGCTGTGAGTCAGCACCAAAGAAGCCATGGGGCTACTGTAGGTATGGATGAGAACGGGAGAAAAGTTAAGTTTTTATAGCAAAACTTTTTTTTGCCAAAATAAATCAAATATTGCCATAGTACAAATATGGAGTTTAATTTTATTCATATGGTGATATCAACAGTTGTTGAATATCTGTCAAGGGTGTCCTGGAATTTAACAATTTTGTCTCTTCATTTAAAAAGTTTCTCATCTAATCCCGCTTTGCTCTTGACAGATATTCAAAAACTGTTGAGGTCACCAGGTCAAGAAAATTAAACTCTTATGTTTCTATTGGAGCAATATTTAATTTCTTTTGGCCAAAAAATGTTCCTACATTAATCAGTGTATACCTAAGCTACGCGCTCTAAGTGGTGGTGGGAGGGTTTGGGGGGTAGGAGGGAAGAAAAGCTTTTAAGTTTGTGAAACGAAGATGTCCTAACCAAACACACGTGTTCCAAGAGATGTGACAAGCGACTACTATGCGCAAAGGTCAACACCGCCTTTTGACAACTGGAATATCAAGTTATGTGACCGAGTGACACGGGGGGATTAGACGAGCGGTGAGCGCGCCTGACTTTGACCGGGGAAGGATTTTATCACTACGAAATTTTCCACGCTCTTTACCATGGCTGAGCTACTTTGAAATGCTCTATTAATTCATATGTTATTCTATATTCGTTTTTAGCTATATTATATAATCTATATTTCCAAAATATACATATTTTTTAATTTTATAAAACTTTATAACTTCCCCCGAAAACTATTTCAATTAATTACTGATGTTAGATTAGAACCTGCTATCTGATAATAATTCAGAAAAGAAAAATCCCGAATCGGTGGGCACGCGGACTAAAAGTCAGGCTCATATAGTCAGTTTTGTCGGTGAGGAAGAGGTTGGGGTTCACTTCACGGCTGGGTGTATGTTTTTTTTTATCCAAGTGGTTCCCCACTCTCTATCCAAAGCGAATGAGGGTTCGTTTCTTTCTAAATTGTATCTACCTCGCTAGCGTGATTAGTAACAGACGAGGGGGAGAGGGGGGGGGGACGACGACAACAAGAAAAACAAAAGTCTGCAAGTTTTAATCGAAGAATCGGGGCTTTGAATCCCGGCTGGGTGCGTTTGAGATGTTTTCCAGTCCTCTCTCCTTGGGCATTATGTTATAATCCACCATCCTCGTCGTTTGGACATAGAGCTATAGTCAATGTGTTGTGTGTCGGTGTGTGTGTGTGTGTGTGTGAACATGAAATACCAGTCAAAGACGCGACACAACACAAATGGTTACTCATGTTCCACCAAACGTTACCGGGAATTATTCTCTCGGCGGTTGTAAAATTGACAACAATCATTTCTCCTCGTGCCACACACACACACACACACACACACACACACACACACACACACATACACACACATACACACACACACACACACACGCACACACACACACGCACACACACTCGATGTGATCGTCCGCTGATCAAGACACGTTCACGTTCGCGTTCACGGAATTCTAACGCTTGGATGAGTGGCCTCTTATTTCTTGACAACACGGCAACATTAGTTAGATATTCTCGTTGTATAGTAATTTATTTCGATTACGTTAAATATAGTTTTAAAATGACATTTAGATACAGAAATCCATTCTGGTACCTTTAACTTAGCCTGGATTCGATCCCCGTATACAAGTGTCATTTATAAATAATATATATATATATATATTATCACCGCGTTTCACTACCTGTTCAGGTTGTACGCATGTATGATAATGATTAGAATGAGGTAGGGATGAGGAAGGAAGCATTTTAGAGATAATCTACCCGCATCTGCATGGAAGTAGAGTGGGAAAACATGTAGGTAAAGCCCCCTTAAATAGACCTGATCGGGCTTCAACCCCTATCTCCCCGTACTCAACAGGCCCGTCTTCACACGAGAGTGACGCGTTAGACCATTCGACCACTAAGGTGGGTAAGATGTATGGAGATACGGCTGTATACATAGCTAGAGCTAATCTCCACCCACACGTGAGCTTCGCTCGCACTGAAAGTTAGTAAGCTTACTTTGACGTGTTACACTATGGCGCAGCTTATAAGATAGGGCCATAATGGGATCCATCAAGGCGAGACTGCTAACTCTCAAGGTAGATGGAAGATGGAGTGTACGCTATAATTTAAATTTACACCTTACTCGCTTCTACGCCACTTTCTAGACTATTCCTATTTTGATCAAATCCTCTTTTAATCATTTTAAACTAAAATGCTCCCAATTTGTTCCTTTTTTTGATCAGAGATACCTGGATCATGATAATATTAACGTTGATACCTGGATCATTATAATTTAACGTTGATACCTGGATCATGATAATTTTAACTTTGATATCTTGATCATGATAGTTTAACGTTGATAACTGAATCATGATAATTTAACGTTGATATCTTGATCATGGTAGTTTAACGTTGATACCTGGATCATGATAATTTAACGTTGATACCTGGATCACGATAATATTAACGTTGATACCTGGATCATTATAATTTAACGTTGATACCTGGATCATGATAATTTAACGTTGATATCTTGATCATGATAATATTAATGTTGATACCTGGATCATGATAATATTAACGTTGATACCTGGATCATTATAATTTAACGTTGATACCTGGATCATGATGATTTTGACTTTGATATCTTGATCATGATAGCTTAACGTTGATACCTGAATCATGATAATTTAACGTTGATATCTTGATCATGATAATATTAACTTTGATACCTGGATCATGATAATATTAACGTTGATACCTGGATCATGATGATTTTAACTTTGATATATTGATCATGATAGTTTAACGTTGATACCTGAATCATGATAATTTAACGTTGATATCTTGATCATGGTAGTTTGACGTTGATACCAGGATCATGATAATTTAACGTTGATACCTGGATCATGATAATATTAACGTTGATACCTGGATCATGATGATTTTAACTTTGATATCTTGATCATGATAGCTTAACGTTGATACCTGAACGTTTATACCTGGATCATTATAATTTAACGTTGATACCTGGATCATGATGATTTTAACTTTGATATCTTGATCATGATAGCTTAATGTTGATACCTGAATCATGATAATTTAACGTTGATATCTTGATCATGATAGTTTAACGTTGATACCTGGACCATGATAATATTAACGTTGATACCTGGATCATGATGATTTTAACTTTGATATTTTGATCATGATAGCTTAACGTTGATACCTGAATCATGATGATTTTATCTTTGATATCTTGATCATGATAGTTTAACGTTGATACCTGAATCATGATAATTTAACGTTGATACCTGGATCATGATGATTTTAACTTTGATATCTTGATCATGATAGTTTAACGTTGATACCTGGATCATGATAATATTAACGTTTATACCTGGATCATTATAATTTAACGTTGATACCTGGATCATGATGATTTTAACTTTGATATCTTGATCATGATAGCTTAACGTTGATACCTGGATCATGATAATATTAACGTTTATACCTGGATCATTATGTTTTAACGTTGATACCTGGATCACGATAATTTAACGTTGATATCTTGATCATGATAATTTAACGTTGATATCTTGATCATGATAGCTTAACGTTGATACCTGAATCATGATAATTTAACGTTGATACCTGGATCATGATAAACTTAACGTTCACGTAACGAGTCCCGGTCAGGTGTACTGAGGGTGGCTTATCGAAAATGATTTTTTCATCCTAACTCAACAAAACTGTGGATACATTTCCTCTAAATTCAACCCTACTCATCCCTAGTAATTTGGTGTGATTAGTATACATACATATGCGTGTAAACAAAACGGGTAGTAACACGCGGCGTCGACGTTGGTGGTCTGGGGGTAAAGTGCTGGCTTCAGGATCCAACGTCCGTGGGTTCAAACCCGGCTGGGGTCGACGTGTTTTCCTTGAGCGATCAAATCTGCAGCACAACTTCCTTCGGAGGGGAAGTAAAGCCGTCGGTCTCAAGTCGATTGTGGCAGAACACTGGAAGGTATGTGGAAATACCTTTCCCGGCCAAAATTGGCAGGCCATTTCGCTCTCGCTCATAGAAATTCTCGTGTGCTGATATGATTAGTCGCTTCAGAAAGTTCACGTTAAATATATCAGATTAAAAAAAAAGACGCAGGGGATTTGATTACTATTATTTCTTGATTTACAAATATTTACCACTTTTTATTGTGTTTTTGTTTGAGTGAATTATTGTCAGTTTTAAGGCTTTCAAAGAACTATATATATTTATATATATATATTATAATGTGTATTACTAAAAATTGGAAGGAAAGGTGTGCATCCAAAGTAGTCGTCTGGTAACACATCGGAAAAGGTCACTCCTTATCTCTTTGCAATATATTAGTTGCTGTTTGCGAGAGTGAGTCGTCAGAAAGTAGGAAACAACCTCTTAATGCTAGTTCGGCGTAAGGCCGCCCCCCCCCCCCCCTCTGACCAGTCGTTCAATCTCCCCCACACCCCCCCCGCCAAGAGGTNAACGACGTCGTTGCTCTGGGGATTAATGAACGCCTCCGGGTGTTTGCGAGAGGACAACATCGAAAGTGCACGGAGATACGGAGCAAAAGGCCCAACGGGGGGACAAAAACAACCACTGCATAGCGCGGCAACCTGAAAAACACGGCCTCTAGTTGTCGACATCCCTGGCTACCTGATATAGAGGTCCCTGGTTCGATTCTTGGCGGTACCTTAGGGTTTTATTTACTCCAGAAAGGTGAGCTGTACCTATGGTCCCCATGGTTTGGTTAATTAAGCCTAAGCTAGGTTTAAGAATCCCCCTGGCTCTACACCTTCATAATCACTATCATGACGTCATCTAAGAGCGGCCATGACGTGTAGACAGTCATCAAGGTGTACCCTGGGCAACTCTTTGTTCCTGTGATACATCTCTCACGGACAAAAATATATGCCATAAGCCAAAAAGAAAAACATGTTTATATATTAATGAGGCTGATATGTTAGGGATGAGAAGGTTTGAATTTAAACTATGTGTACCCACACTCACGTGGATGAAGAGTGTAAAACTCCCAGTAAACCCTACCGGGACATCGAACCCTGATATTCCAGTCATAGGCATTCCAATCTATTGTGAAAATGATGCCTAAGAACATTCGACCACCAAAGTGGGAGATGACTCTTGTGAACGTGCCTAGAGTGTCTTGGTGACACGTTGTCTGCTTTATTATTATTATTATTATTATTATTATTATTAGCACCGCGTCTTACTACCCGTTCGGGTTATACGCACTTACGCTAATGTGTAACCGAACCACGGTGGAGGCCTGGCATTCCCCACATTCACAAGATGTCTTGTCAAAGGTGAAGGAAGGGTTTGGTAATCAGATAAATCAGTGCTGGGACCGAGGATTGAACCCCGGACCCCCAGCACAAAAGTCCGACATCTTACTCCTAGACCACCAAGTCACCAGTGTCACCTGCCTCAGCTCTCGTCGTGTTGATCTGACGATGATATACGACCGGGGCTTGTTTGAATATTCTATTCACTCGGTTTGTCAGGAAATCCTTCATTTGACACACATGCGCCGCGGGAAAAGTACGCGTAGGCGCAGCTGAAAGAAACATTAAACGGGACACACGCATGCGTGTAGAAAGCTATTGAACAAATAATAAATGGTGCGTCGGTAAAAAAAAAAANAAAAGTTTTGTTTTCTTCGCAAAAAGGTCTCGACGGGTCATTCTATGCGCTTACCTCTCATTATATTTTTTTAGGTTTACCTTTTACGGCAATAGGTCCCTTTAATCATTATGTTTCACGGAGATTTGGTTTTATTGTCGTTAAGTAGTGAAATGATAGACTCCGTTAAGTTGTTACTATCTCATTCACTGGCACCTCACGGCACGTAAGACACCTGGAAATAATCGTTCTCATGAGGAACACCGGGAAGAAAAGATGTGTGGGGATAATTCAAAGCTATTCAAATCACTTACGGTCATTCGACAATTTATAATTAATAATAATAATATTTAGCACCGCGTCTTACTACCCGTTCGGGTTATACGCTTTAAGTAATAATAACTCTAATGGTTTCCTACTCTCCCTTTATTCAAATTTAAATACTCATTCTCTAAATTCAACCTTACTCGTCCCTAGCGCATTGGCGTAATTGGGTAGTAAGACGCGGTGCTAATAATAATAATAATAATAATAATAATAATAATAATATAATAATAATAATATAATAAAAGTGACCTGACCCAAACATTGCCTCGTCCACCAGTTGTAAACGCACCTACAATATTTTTTTAACTTTTAATATGTGAATTTTTTTAAAAACTTTTTAATGTTTTCGTGGACCACTTAATTTTACCTCACGGAACCTCATTTGGGAAAAATTGCGATATTCTTTTCACGCAGCTCTTTGAAAACAGGAATCGAGATTGTCATGTTCTTTGGTGGACAGAGAGGCTCCTCTTTTTCTCAGTGTTTCTGTAACAATGTATATTATTTCGTTTCACAAACCCGACGAATTATTCGTAAATGTGTCTATTTTAAGATAATAGAGAGAGAGAAGGTATTTATAATGTATAATTATTGTCTTTTATCGTATTTTATATAAACAATGGCCTATAGCTGGTGCGCAATCCCAGAAACCAGCCAGGCCGCATNCGTCAAACACAAGTCAAGAGCCGTCGACCGAACGTTCCTGGATGAAACACGAGCTGTGAAGAGCGATCTCTTAGCAAATACCTGAACACACCCTCATGTAGTTTTCACTTTTTTTTTTCCCTTCAGACGACATAACTTCCTTAAGCTTCTTCGTAATCTTCTCTCTCTCTCTCTCAGCTTGGTGAAAACGAATCCAAGAACTCACTGTCATTTGCATACCTAGGCTTTGTTGGTTGGCACGTGTTTGTTTAGAAGTTGCTGTAAAATTTAAGGTGCGAGTGTAAGGAAAGCAAGAAAATTTAAGTTGTTTTTTTTTGCAGTTTTTATAGCAAAACCTTTTTTTGGGGGCTAAAACCAATAAAATATTTCTTCTGTAGAACATAAAGTTTAATTTTATTCACATGGTGATATCAGCAGATGTTGAATATCTGTCATGATTATGGCGGCATTAGATGAGAAACTTTTTAAATGAAGAGAAAAAGTTGTCATTAAAATCCAAGACACCCTTGACCGAGATTCACAACTGTTTATATCACCATGGGAAGAAAATTAAGCTCTATGTTTCTACTGGAACAATGTTTTATTGATTTTTTTTTCGGAAAAAGTTGTTTTCAAAAATACTGACCTATAATCGTGTTCCCTGTAATCCCACCTTAACACTATCGGATGGCAATTATATCACTCGTGTAGACTTTCTTTAAATTGTAGGGAATGCCAGGCCTCCACCGTGGTTCGGATCCCACGTTAAACTGTAGGTCCTCCATTTCATCTCACAATCACCCTACCCATTACAACATTAGCGTAAGTGTGTATAACCCGAACGGGTAGTAAGACGCGATGCTAATAATAATAATAATAATAATAATAATAATAATAATGTAAATTATACTTGCACCAAGGAGCAGTCCTTAAATAACAAAAGGGTTTTTGGGGAAGGGTGTTCTCTCTTACGTGGTTGGGGGGAGGAGGGTTTCAGACTCCATATTATGTGAGGTTTTTATTAATGTTTATGCTGATGCAAATTTTTAAAATTCTGATAAAACTGAAATGTTTATTTTCATTAATTGATTAACCCCACTATAATCACTAATATTCAAAGCCGTAGCCAGACAACCATTTCAGAGGGGGGGGGGGGAGGGGTTGGTGGGCAC
>CABEEJ010003812.1:46138-75248 GCA_901482245.1 Timema douglasi
CAGTGGCAGACATCTTGGAAGGACAACGGGAGCAGTGGCAGACATCTTGGAAGGACAACGGGAGCAGTGGCAGACATCTTGGAAGGACAACGGGAGCAGTGGCAGACATCTTGGAATGACAACGGGAGCAGTGGCAGACATCTTGGAATGACAACGGGAACAGTGGCAGACATCTTGGAATGACAACGGGAACAGTGGCAGACATCTTGGGAGGACAACGGGAGCAGTGGCAGACATCTTGGGAGGACAACGGGATCAGTGGCAGACATCTTGGAATGACAACGGGAACAGTGGCAGACATCTTGGGAGGACAACGGGAGCAGTGGCAGACATCTTGGAAGGACAACGGGATCAGTGGCAGACATCTTGGAATGACAACGGGAACAGTGGCAGACATCTTGGGAGGACAACGGGAACAGTGGCAGACATCTTGGAAGGACAACGGCTTGCCATTGCAGGAGAAAACTTCAACTTCTTCAGAGAGGCCAAATAAGAAAATTTTGTCTCTTGACATAGTGGGAAGAAGAAGTTGACTCTTCAAATTATTAAAAAAAAGAAATTCTATTTGAAAATATATTCCATTTCACCACTGAAACTCTAGAATATTATCTAGTTATTAATAGCATGTGACTTGCCTCAGTGGTCGAATGGTCTAACGCGCTACTTTCGCAGTAGACTGGACTGTCGATAAAGGGTGAATCTTAATTCGATTCTCTGTCCGGTGTACTTAAAGTGTTTTTTAATAAATGGTTTTTCACTCTCCCTTCAGACAAGTGCAGATACACTTCCTTTAAATTCCACCTTCCTAACCCCTAGCATATGAGCATAATTAGTACAACATGTGCATATATCCCAAATTGTTCATGCCTGTTTGCCCGAATATTTTAGGTGCCTAAGAATCCGCTGGCTAGTTATGACTTTGTTATAATAAATAATAAAAACTACACGAGACAAATGTTGCAAACATTTATTACTAAATAAAATATCACTAACATTCAACTAATGATATGTCAACATTTTACATAATTATAATCGATTAATATATTTTTAGTCTAACTATTAGCAATAAAATAACTATTTTATAATAGTGTTTATGATAGACTTAACATATTTTGCAACAAGCTTTGCTATACATCTCTATATAAACGTAATTTCTGATAGTTATAGTTTATTTATCTAACAGGTGCCTTTTACATAACAATCAAACTGATATAAGTACAGTACATATAATTCTTAGTATCTATTTCAACAACTATGTTAACATTCATATCACTACCATCTAAAAAAAGATTATAATTTAATAAAAATAAATTAAGTGATGTATTTATTTACCCATCTTATTACTTAGTTTCACTTGACTTCCCAATGTTTGATCACATCTCAGAAAATATGTATCCAACTCTGAAAATATATAAGATAATCTGTTCATTAAATTGACCACTACTTACTCCACCATGATGAGATATGCTTACGTTTGATACTAATAACTACTTATAGTCCATTCATGGTAAGTTCAACGTCGGACAGATAAGTAAATGAGTAAAATTAATCAGTCACATAAATCGTTACTCAACAATTATTGTTGTTGAGATATGCCATATTTTACTTTTCATTTGATGAAAAACATATTGAGGTGTCATTTTCGTCAGTAATGAAATATTAAGTATAATTCTTAGAGGTTTAACTGGCCACTAATACACTTTAGTGGAAGAATTAGGTCGATTTAAAAGAATATGTCCACATTTAAAATCGATAATTAAGTTAATGGTTTATTTCGACAATCAAATCGATGTTTCTTACGTATTTTGATCTGTGCCGCGATTTATTTGTCAGCGTTTAAAAGATAATCCTAGACACAATAACCGAAGCCATGACCTTTGTATTTTCCATCCGAGTGAACGAGCTGTGTGACCTATTTGAAAGTGTCACCGCGAACGTCTAGCAGTGGAGGAAATGGCTGTACCGTGCTCGGTGGCTCAGTCAACACACACTTTAGAAACTCTGCCAAACAAATATCTTGATCTCACGCGTCACAAGGGGCGTTGCCCAAGTGTCGCACATGCGCAGTACAGAACTTCAACAACAATTTTTGTATCCAGTCGCGTTCGCGGAAATGCTTAACCACGTGCGTTCCATTTTTAGAGCGATAGTCTAATTAAGAACGTTTCTGCCCTAATAAATTTATCAGAAAAGTTTATTATGGAGGGGAGTGCAAGGGACCATAGTTTTTATTTAACAAAAACTCTTTTTTGGTCCAAACTAACATATGTTTTCATTACGTTTAGTTTAATTTTCTACAAAAGAAGGATGCTGGTCACGCTGACATGTGCAAACCTAACTAGGAGATGAATAATAATAATAAGAAGTAATCTCAACATTAAAAAAAAAAAATTGTCATGAAAATGAAAAATACACTTTTTAAATGAAGAGAAAATGTCTTGGTCGAATTCCGTTATGTCCTTGACAGATATTCAAGAGTTGATTAGACTGCCTTGAGTAAAAAATTAAACTAGACGTATCTACTGATGCAATAATTCAATGGTTTTGCTCACAAAGATTTTTTTGTTTTATAAAGTTTAGAAATATTACCCTCAACTCACGTCACTTTTTACCTTTCCTTAAGGTGTGGTAGAAGAAGGAACAAGTATTTTTACAGTTTTTATAGAATATACATTTGTGGGCTAAAAATAGATAAAATATTTCTCCAGTAGCAACGTAGAGTTTAGTTTTCTGCACATGCTAATATCAACAGATCTTGAATATCTGTCAAGGGTCTCCTGGAATTTTGTCAATTCTCTTTAATTGTAAAGTATTGACAAAATTCCAGGACACCCTTGACAGATATTCAAGATCTGTTGATATAAGCATGTGCAGAAAACTAAACTCTATGTTGCTACTGGAGAAATATGATATCTATTTTAGCCAACAAATGTATATTCTATAAAAACTGTAAAAATACTTTATCCCCCTTCTACCGCACCTTAAAGTTTAGTTTATTTAAAGCTCCTGACTGTATTAACCTCGTAAACCCGTCCAATACTCTTTTTATAAACCTACTTTTTTTTCTCTCGTGTGTGTCGTTATACAGAGACCATATTAAATTTAATACCGTTACTTTTTTTCTTCTTTTAAATCGAGATAATTGTAACCACATAATGACTAAAGATGAGCACACAATAATTGCCGGCTGAAAAGTGGCTTAAACGATTCATAAAACCACCGTAGCCGCGCGCTTACACACGCGATGTAAGGATTTTCTAATATCTTTTTTAGAGACATAATAATTACAGTAGTACTTTTATGAGATTTTTTTTTTTGTTCCGGTCAACTAGTTTAGTAATATTTAAACGTAGTTTGGTCGACAAATTCTCACATTATTAACGCACTGTCATTGATTGTTAAGTTGTCATTTAAATATTAGTGCTAACACCGGTTAATCCTTTAGTTAAATATTTACATGTTTGGGATTAGACAGTAAAGCTTCTAGTAAAATTCTATACATTGTTTGAAAAATTGAAGGATTTAAAATAAACCCAACTAAACCATACTTAGGCCCAATCCATTACTTTACGAATCCTACCTATGATTACCGAATCTAGAATTCGAATAAAATAAAAAGAGGAAATAAAAATAGTAGCTAAATGTTAATACTTATTTTGCTGAATGCCTCGTGTATTCAGAATAAAATTCAGTTAAGTGTTAAATTAAATGTGTAGAGTCCGGTTTTTAAGTTTGTCCCAAAATAATTGATCAAATCTACCATTGTCATAGTAGAAAAAATACATTGATATAATGGACCTTATGTAGTTTTAAATATAGAGAAAAAAAGTTGACAAAGTTCCCAAAAAATGTTTATAAAAATCGCTGGTTTAACGAAACTCGTTCTACGTTACTATAATAAATTAGTTTATTATCAGTGTATTATAGTGACTTGTTTGGCGACCGATACTAAGGTTGAATAGAAGGGAAAACGAGAAATGTTTAATGTCTTATCAGTTTTCATAGAAAAGTGTTTTTTTCGGCAAAATAAATTAAATATTATTCCAGTAGAAACATGACTTCAATTTCTTCGCCTGGTGATATCAACAGTTATTGAATATTTGTCATAACTATATTAGCATTTGTTGAGAAACTTTTAAAATTAGGAGAAAAGGTTCTCATTAAATTCCAGGACACCCTTGAAAGATATTCAACAACTGTTGATATCACCGTGTGAAGAAAATTAAACTATTTGTTTATACTGAGCTATGTTTTATTTAACTTGCCGATGTAGTTTTCCATAGTAAAAAAAACGCAGAAATACTTTTACTAAACTTGAAATTCCTACCATCTCAACTTAACTAAGAGTGGCTGTCCACAATTTTATAAATTTGAAAACAAAATAAATTTATTATAATTTAACTAAACGTGATATACCCATGAGTATATTTATTTCCTTAGAACAAAATTAATTTACAATACCTCCGTTACTTAAAACTACACAGATGTGATACCAAAGTGTCAAAATTTAGAGATGGAAAATAATGAATATATTGGAGAAGTCAGGGTTTGATTCCTAGTCGAATGACATAACAAATAGACACCCGCAAATTTCTCTTTCAGTAAGACTTGCCTGTTTGTGTATTTTACCTAATTTTTTATATGCCTTCATCTTTTTTTAATGGAAATGGGGCCCCCCACCGTTCTCAATTAGGCCAGCCAGATAATAAGTCCCCGCGTGCTAAGATCCAACAATGGGACAAGACTAATTAATACAACAAAACTCTTTTAGAAACAATAAGAGGGATTATTTTATGTTACAAGGACCAAAGCACAGTAAAGTTCTATTAATTATTCAAATCCGAAGGTTACATCAAAAAGGAAAGGTTTGTTTCGTAGCGACTAAATCTTCAACAGAATCATTCATTATGATACGCACTTTGATAAGAAACAATAGGCTACTGTAGGTAAGTACTTCTTTAGGTTAAGATGACTAAGATCTTGAGTAAGCTCTGTGTGAATTGAGATATTGAAGAGATAGCACTCAGCTATGTAAGAGCACGCATGTGTTTGGGTTAACTTTCACTTTACAATATCTTCATGCTCATCTTCCACATACTAAGTCTCTGGGTATAGTCACTTTCAATACACACTAAGTCTCTGGGTATAGTCACTTTCAATACACACTAAGTCTCTGGGTATAGTCACTTACAATACACACTAAGTCACTGGGTATAGTCACTTACAATACATACTAAGTCTCTGGGTATAGTCACTTGCAATACACACTAAGTCTCTGGGTATAGTCACTTGCAATACACACTAAGTCTCTGGGTATAGTCACTTGCAATACACACTAAGTCTCTGGGTATAGTCACTTACAATACACACTAAGTCTCTGGGTATAGTCACTTACAATACACACTAAGTCTCTGGGTATAGTCACTTACAATACACACTAAGTCTCTGGGTATAGTCACTTACAATACACACTAAGTCTCTGGGTATAGTCACTTACAATACACACTAAGTCTCTGGGTATAGTCACTTACAATACACACTAAGTCTCTGGGTATAGTCACTTACAATACACACTAAGTCTCTGGGTATAGTCACTTACAATACACACTAAGTCTCTGGGTATAGTCACTTACAATACACACTAAGTCTCTGGGTATAGTCACTTACAATACACACTAAGTCTCTGGGTATAGTCACTTACAATACACACTAAGTCTCTGGGTATAGTCACTTACAATACACACTAAGTCTCTGGGTATAGTCACTTACAATACACACTAAGTCTCTGGGTATAGTCACTTACAATACACACTAAGTCTCTGGGTATAGTCACTTACAATACACACTAAGTCTCTGGGTATAGTCACTTACAATACACACTAAGTCTCTGGGTATAGTCACTTACAATACACACTAAGTCTCTGGGTATAGTCACTTACAATACACACTAAGTCTCTGGGTATAGTCACTTACAATACACACTAAGTCTCTGGGTATAGTCACTTACAATACACACTAAGTCTCTGGGTATAGTCACTTACAATACACACTAAGTCTCTGGGTATAGTCACTTACAATACACACTAAGTCTCTGGGTATAGTCACTTACAATACACACTAAGTCTCTGGGTATAGTCACTTACAATACACACTAAGTCTCTGGGTATAGTCACTTACAATACACACTAAGTCTCTGGGTATAGTCACTTACAATACACACTAAGTCTCTGGGTATAGTCACTTACAATACACACTAAGTCTCTGGGTATAGTCACTTACAATACACACTAAGTCTCTGGGTATAGTCACTTACAATACACACTAAGTCTCTGGGTATAGTCACTTACAATACACACTAAGTCTCTGGGTATAGTCACTTACAATACACACTAAGTCACTGGGTATAGTCACTTACAATACACACTAAGTCTCTGGGTATAGTCACTTGCAATACACACTAAGTCTCTGGGTATAGTCCCTTACAATACACACTAAGTCACTGGTTATAGTCCCTTACAATACACACTATGTCTCCAGGTATAGTCACTTGCAATACATACTAAGTCTCTGGATATAGTCCCTTACAATATTCACTGGGTATAGTCACTTGCAATACACACTAAGTCTCTGGGTATAGTCCCTTACAATACACACTAAGTCACTGGGTATAGTCCCTTACAATACACACTATGTCTCCAGGTATAGTCACTTGCAATACATACTAAGTCTCTGGATATAGTCCCTTACAATATTCACTGGGTATAGTCCCTTGCAATACACACTAAGTTTGCGGGTATAGTCACTTGCAATACACACTAAGTCACTGGGTATAGTCCCTTACAATACACACTAAGTCTCCGGTTATAGTCACTTGCAATACACACTAAGTCTCTGGGTATAGTCACTTGCAATACACACTAAGTATCTGGGTATAGTCCCTTGCAATACAAACTAAGTCTCTGGGTATAGTCACTTGCTATACACACTAAGTCACTGGGTATAGTCCCTTACAATACACACTAAGTCTCCAGGTATAGTCCCTTACAATACATACTAAGTCTCCGGGTATAGTCCCTTACAGATTTAAAAAAAACATGACTATAAGGTGTGCTATGTACAATAACAATTACAATTTTATTGTATTTATATTTTAGTCCATTCTATTAATAGCTACTGTCTTCAACGTACCCAGTGATCTACCGGAAATATTTTTTAATTTTAATAGCTGTACGTGGATGGGAACTTTGAAATTTTAAATTCCGGCTTTGAGTTGTACGTGTTCGTGTGAGATATTGCGTAGTTTATCATCAAACAAACTTTACATTTTGTTAATAAAGATGTAAAGCGAGATTATACAGTATAGCACAACATACGGTATTATTGTAAGCTTTTTATAGTATTTTAGATGAACTTTATAACTAATAAATCATATAATACATATTTCCAGAACGCCAAATGTTTGTAACTTTCAATTATTATTATTATTAATACCGTGTCTTACTAACCGTTCGGGTTGTACGCACTTACGCTAATGTGTAATGGTAGGGTTATTGCGAGGTGAAATGAAGGACCTACAGTTTAACGTGGAATCCGAACCACGGTGGAGGCCTGGCATTCCACACATTCACAAGATGTCTTGTCAAAAGGTGAAGGAAGGGTTTGGCAATCAGATAAATTTGTGCCGGGTCCTAGGATCGAACCCCGGACGCCCAGCATAGAAGTCGGACACCTTACCCCCTAGACCACGAGGTCACCCGACTTTCAATCGACGTTGGTGGGGGGAAGTGGGTTTCCTATAAAAATCGGGGCGCACCACCACAACCCGCCTAACCGAGTGACCCACAATGCACGGCGCGGAGGTCAAGACACACCTTGAGATTTCTCTTACAACTTTGGACATCCTTTATAATGAGGTATCTGACCCGCGAGACCTTGACACTTGCTTGATCTGGTCAGGGACAGAAACACTTTACGAGTGCAATCAAAGCACATTCGAGACGGACGTTCATTCATAATATCGCGGGGGTCGAAACAAAACTACCGAGATAACAAGCGGAACATTCTATAACAATATCGTGATTATATGTGTTCTTTTACCGCTGATTTCTTCCGCGCATGTGTATTAACTATGATAAGGCGTCGTTAAGGTTAAGAAAGGTTGAATATAAAGGAAGTGTATCCGCAAGCGTAAAGGGAGAGTGGGAAATTAATTTGTAAAATCCACCCTCAGTACACCCGAATGAGATTCGAACCTACATTTCCCCGTCATCGGCAGCCTAGTTTACTGCGAGAGTAGCGCGTTAGACCACGCGGCCACCGAAGCTGGTACGAAAATGTCGAATTTTTTTCTTCAAGTTATTGGAAATTTTTGAATTTATCAAATATCAATAAATCAAACTATCGCATTGTATTATAATTTTTTCCTATTCCGTAAATTAAATCACTAAAAAATAATATTTTTTTCACAAGATTATAAATTTAGGGCCTTGTTATGTGTCCAATTAAAATTTTAATTTAATTAAAAGAAACTTTTAAACAAGATATCAATCCGTGGTTTAAATAATCTAACAATAATTTATGATAAATAAATTATTAACACATATTTGTTTAAATATATACCGATACAATTAGTACTCGTATGAGTAAAAATTGATCGAGTAAAAAAGTACTGGCATCGAAAATAAAGTTTCGATCATTTTTCCCCAACCATATTATCGACGAGTGTATCATGGCAATGTGGATATAATTTTAATTAGAGACAAGATAATTGATACTAATACTCCATTTTGAAAATCGTAAAGAACGTCTAATTTATTAGACTAATATTTCCGAGCGCTGTAAGTAAATATCCCCGCTTTTTAATTTTATTGAACTGATGAGTTTTTGTAACAGTTTGAGAGCTATTATTTTTAAGTGAATCTACTATTTTAAAGAGACATTCCTACAACATTTAAAGATACATTCTTACAACATTTAAAGAGACATTCTTACAACATTTAAAGATACATTCTTACAACATTTTAAAGAGACATTCCTACAACACTTGCTTAACTAACTATAAATATTTAAAATAGGCCTAATTTTTCTATAGTATAGAGAATCATATTTACACATCTCATTACAATAAAATGTATCAAAATGTTAACATGTATTACTATAATTATGATTGTAATTAGTTACTTAATGAACTATTTAATTTACAACAATTACTTACATTGATTTATCGATTCTAAACTACGCATTTAAATTGATTTGGGTGTAGTAAACCTCTCATTATAATGAACCTATCAAAATAGTTTAAATTTTTTATTGCATTTGATTATTCTTTTAACTCAATTTATAACGGTGATCTGAATATATGACTAATTTTGAAATTTAAATACTTTCGTGGGGTATAGATTCTGTATCATAAAATGCATTACTCGTTTCTACCCCTCTATGTGTTCATACATTAATACAGTGTTTCCTAAACAGTGGGGCGTGTACCTATAGAGGTTTGATAAAGGACGTTAACTGCCTGTGACGTCATGGCGAGTGTTAGTATATTTACGTTTTATTCGACGAGTTTTAAAGATATAACATTGAAACAAAATACATACATTCTTAATTAGTTCAAAAAAATAGTTTTAAATTGTTAAAACAATATTAAAAAATTAGCTTGAAGTTTTTTTGTAAACTTGATTTATTTTAAAATCGTCTTTGACTAATCTCTTTGGTTTATTCACGAGAATGACGAATAGAAATCTTCCTTCCAGGATGTATAGTAAAAATGTCCATGTAATTATTTATCTATTTAGTATAGGAAAGAAGAAAAAATATAATTTTAAAATGAAGTCCTTTCTGTCCAAGAGCAAATAGTACAATGGGTGTGTATACTCGTCAGAGGAAGAGTATTATCAGCAAGTAAACAATAAGTCACGCAGGGGGAAATACTTAATTTCTTCCCTCTCTTAATACGTAGTGTGGTAGTGCTTCGAGTGATTAGGTGCGTCCAATCAAAATATGCAACTTCGTTAATAATACATTTTTTTCGTAATGGTCAGTCTGACAAACAAATGAACGCATACTATGATGTAATGCCCGGGACAAGTTCTTCTTTCCCGCTGTAACGGCTTTTTATATTTATTTTAGCACTAAGGTTCTATTTTTTTTTTTTTAAAGATGGTGGGTAGTGGTTTCCTTTTTTTTTTGTATAGAAACTGAAAGGGGTACGTTGGAAGAAGGAACACTGTATTAAAGTTTACATATTTAGGAATATGTACCGGTATTGTATGTGTGCACCAACGCATATATATTTTTATAATCCTAGGCGAAGCTTCGAAATTTTGAATCATAATCTGAATATTTAAAGGATTCGTTCGAATTTAATTCGAGATTCCAGAGTTTACTAATTGAAATATTTGTATCGGATTCGATGAAATTTAATTTGAATTTTGAACCTCAAAGTCAAATATATGAATAATTAAACTTATTACATAAACTTGCAAACTTGGTAATATTTAAAATCTAGTCATTATTTGGACACGGGATATTTATATTAATATTTTGTTGGACTTAATTTAAAAATATATATATAACTTTTATTAATATTCGATTGGGATTTGATAGCACATTTTAATGATAAAATGTTCGATTTGGATTTGATTAAAAAAATTTCATCAAAATGTTCGATTTGGATTCAATTCAAGTAATTCTCATCATAAAATGTTCGATTTGGATTCGATTCAAATAATTATAATCATAAAATGATCGATTTGGATTCGATTCAAATAATTCTCATCATAAAATATTCGATTTGAATTAGATTCGAAACATTCTCATTACGAACATATATTCGATTTGAATTCGATTCGAACCATTTTAATTTAAAAAAATATTCGATTCGAGTTAGTAATAAAATATTCGGATTAAATTAGAAATTGAAAATCTTGAAATCTTGGATTCACACAAGATTAATGTTGTTCCAGCTGGAACAGTTTGGTATTGGGTGAAATCATATGACTCACCGAATGTATCTAATTAGAGACAGAGACCGTTAGGACCTCCGTGGTTCGTCGATTTATTCAAGTGATGTTTCAGATATGGCGCTAGGATTCACAACTTTACAGGTGTACCCAAACAACGAATCGTCCGTGACATTTACAACAACAATACTTGATTACCTTGTCATTAAACAATCCGTGAGGGTTAATAGGCCGCCTTTACATTGATAGCATCCGTCAAAATATTGTGTGCTTGGGATGTGTCAGAGTTTGTTATTATTATTATTACTATCATTGTTATTAGAAAATATTAAAACATATAACAGAATGTGTGCAAGGGAGAGTAGAAGAATTGAAAGACAGAGTGAGATGGAGGCATTTTACTAAACTGACCCGACCACAGGTTGAAAACAGTTGATGAGATTATTATTTTTAGCACCACGTATTACTAGGCTTAGGCCTACCTGTTAGGTTTACACGTATACGTGCTAATTACACATTGTATATCGGATGAGGAAGGTTGAATTTAGAGGAAATGTACCCACATTGGCGTAGGGACAAACATACTCAGAACACCCTACCGGGTTTTAGAATTTTGATCTCCCCATTCATCGGCCGTCTAGTATATTGCGAGAGCGAAATCTTAAACCACGTGGTCCCCGAAGCAGTTTCGTTTATTATTATTATTATTGATCCGTTTGGCTAAAGGTTACTAACGACTCTATCTAATGAGGTGAGGATGAGGCTACTGAGCAAAAATAAACGCACCAGAATTCTTCTAAATATAGAAATAAAAACTAAGAATGTTTAGGAAGAATAGAATCCACCCAACCGGTAATCGAGGCTTGGTCTCGATGGTCGGAATCACTCATACTAGTGATAATTCTGACACTAGGTGTATTTTTGGTATCCCGTTTATTTTGATAACCCAGATTTTTCCGATTAAAAAAAGTGTAAATAAAACTGTACCCATAGCGGCATAATGATTTTTTTTAATTTCGTAAGTGATAAAATTAAGGAAATGGCTACTCACTATGTTTATTGATTAAATATAATAATAATATAAGTTTCAACTTTTTCTACAACATAGCCTATAATGTGATGTATAATTTATTCCTGACGTGTAACTCTATTAATTAAAAGTAGTTTTTCATCACTAGATTAATTAATTATCCTAATCGTAGCTGATAAAGTTGAGAAGCTAAATAAATATTTATGCTACCTCGGGGAGTCAAACAGAAACATTCATCTGTACCAATAAAATTGCATGTTCTTTTCGGTTCTTAATTAGATTCATGTGTTCTTTAAATACGTCATAGATTGTAAAAAAACAAACAAAAAAAACACCCCAGAAAAGAAAAAAAATAATCGAATATTTCAAAATAGAGTGAATTTTTTTTAAGAAGAGCGTCTTACTACCGTTTTGGGCTATACACTTATTTACACATTACAATTATGGTTTTCGGGATTAGGAAAGTTATATTTAGAGGAAGTGTAGCCGCATTCGTGAGGAGCGAGAGTGGACAAACCATTTAGTAAAAACCATCCTCAGTACACCCGACCGAGATTCGAACCTCGATCTCTCTATCATCAGCAGCACCCGCCTCGGTGGCGTAGTTGGCTAACGCGCTAGTCGTGTTGAGCTCGACCACCGAGGACGGGGAGATCGAGGTTCGAATCTCGGTCGGGTGAACGGTTTTTTTTACTAGATGGTTTTCCACTCTCCTTTCACGCAAATGCGGGTTCACTTCCTCTAATTCAACCTTCCCAATCCCTAATCCATTAGCGTAATTAGTACTTAAAGCGTATAACCCGAACGGGTAGTAAGACACGGTGCTAAATAATAATAATCTATCATCAGCACTCTAGTATACTGCGAGAGTAGCGCGTTAGACCACACGGCTATCGAAGCGGGTAAATTTAACTCAAAGAAAGAAAAGCAAGAGACAAAAATTACACATTTGGAAACTTTAAGAACCTTTATGAACCTAGATATATGCTCTATCGATTCCAATTACGGTTCTTGAGCAGTTTATTTTCTAGGTTTCTTGTTCGGGGTTCCTTAAAAACTGTTATTATTTCGGTTATTTGTTCCGGTTCGACTCCCTGTGCTACCCGAGTACGAATCCAAGTCATGTCGAATTTCAAATAAACGTTGATAGATTAAAAGTGTCCCTAAAACACGAGGTCTTTGATCTCCCGGGGTTTCCCCGAATTAATCATGATCACGTGTCTTTCACTGATTGTACTACACGTGTTGGCTTCTAGGCCTCTACAAGATACCAAACATCGGCTGATACTTTTGAAACTATCATCCTCTGATTCAGAAGGCGGGTTTCCCGTCAGGTTAGTGTCGTGTCGTGTCGTGTCGTGTCGTGAGGGTGTTTCTCAGAGTAATCAGAGCTTGTTTACAACTGTACCTCCTGTGATTGGTTCTAGACAACTCTCTCTTTGATTTGACAATAATATTACAATATTATGTTCTGCTTTTCTTACAGTAAGTAAAGTGCTGGCGTTAAAACCTAATGTTCGCGAGTTCAACCCCATCTGGGGTCGACGGATTTTACTTGAGATACAAAAAATCTGTAGCACAACTTCCTCCGGAAAGGGAATTAAAAGTTGTCGGTTCCATGTCGAGTGTGGCTTGTAAGAGAACCCTGGAGAGTATGGGAAAATACCTTTCCTGGTAGAATTGGTAGACACTTTCGCTCTCGCTTACAGAACTTCTCGTGTGCTGATATAATCAGTCGGTTTAGAAAGTGCGCGTTAAATATCTTAATTAAATGGAAAAAGAATAGAAAAATGCTCCTCGTACAACACATGAGAAAGCATTTCTATTTATACCTAGCCAATAAAAGTTGTACTGAGTGACGAAAACATATCGCAGGATCAGTGTCAACTTTTTCCTGAGGGTGGTAGAAAGACCCTTCTGGAAGGCCTTATTTCGTACCATTATACTACTGAATAGCAGTGTTTCGATAGGATAAAAGGCCTTATAGAACAGTAGTAGGAGGTCTGTTCTGGAATGTCTTTTATCCAACCAAAACACTGCTATTCAGTAGGATTATGGTACGAAATAAGGCCTTCCACAACAGGCTTCCTAGAAAAATCGTGGCGTAGCTCTACTTACCCTGGCAACACTCCACGACACGACACTGACATCAGGCTACCTAAATCACCATCCTCACTAAGTACTCCCGACGTAAGGGGGGGTAGCGGGAGAATGGATGGTGACGTTAAGAGGAACTGTACCGCTATTCGCTTGGGAGGAGGAGGGAGAAAATATGGCCGCTGATCGCACCAAGGCCCCGAGCGACGACGGCAGAACAGGAAGTTTTCACCGGGCGACGGCGGCAGCGTCGCGGTGCCTCCCCGGAGGTCACTTGACGGCGATGTGGTGCAGCAGAGCGTCCAGGTTGGCCTTGACTTTCACCTCTCTGGGCGCCCCGTGACCCGGCCGACCCCACAGGTGCTGCCAGGTCTCGAAGTGCCGGCGGGAGCTCTCAAAGTCCTTCTGGCGAGCCTCCTGGGAAACCAATAAATCAATCAGTCGAACTCGTCTTGTCCACCCGCCTCGGTGGCCACATCTTATCGCAATAGACTAGACCGCCGATGACGGGGAGATCGGGGCTCAGAGCTCGATCGACTGTACTGAGGGTGGTTTTTCCAAAATGGTTTTCCGCTCTTTCTTCACTCAAATGCGGGCACACTTCCTTTAATTTCAACCTTCCTCGTCCATAACACATTAGTGTTGTTAATAGATAAGAGTATAACCCAAATGTGTGGTAGTAAGTCACGGTGAAAAAATTACAAAAAAAACAATCTTGTTCTAATTTTCTGAGGGAGTTTTTATTTTCCTAAATGGTTTTTCACTTTTTATATCAACAAATTCGGGTACACTTTCTAAAATACTACCTTCCTCATTTAAGTAGGATGGACCGTATCTGACACTTTCAAAAGTTATTATATCTATTCTTATTAAAATTGAGGTATCTAACGCGCACTTTCTGAAACAACTGATTATATCAGCACACGACTTATAAACTAATTTAACTCTAGAACAGACACAAAATCCAGCCCCCCGGCCGTTAACTCATCACTGAAAAGGGGGAAAACCAAATTTCACCCATTAGAAATGTTTTTACCGTGTCGTGAATCAAATCCGGGACACTTAACTCCGTATTGGACTACCATATATACTTCCGCCAAGGGCGTGGAAGGGGGGGAGTGTTTCGGGGAGGGGGGGGGGGTTCACTGTCCAGTCCAGCCCTGGAATTTTGATACCACCCCTTCCTAGTGTGGGGGGTCAATATATAAGTTTAATCCTTCTATGGACTCCTAGAAAAACTAGTATTCATANGGGTTCACTGTCCAGTCCAGCCCTGGAATTTTGATACCACCCCTTCCTAGTGTGGGGGGTCAATATATAAGTTTAATCCTTCTATGGACTCCTAGAAAAACTAGTATTCATACGTCAAGTCGTGTTATCTGCAGCTGTCACTGTTGATAGATAGAAATCAAATAATACCTATAAAATAACAAGCATAGCGTAGTTTGTTTTATCACCGCGTCTTACTACCTGTTCAGGTCGTACGCATGTATGATAATTATTATAATGGGGGAGGGATGAGGAAGGAACTATTTCAAAGGTAACCTACCCGCATTTGTGTGGGCGGAGAGTGGGAAACAATTTAGGGAAAACCACCTTCAGTAGACCTGATCAGTTTTCGAACCCCGTCATCAGCAGGCCAGTCTAAACCGAGAGTGACGCCTTAGACCAATAATAGAGTAGAATGTTATCAATGTTGACGCATAAAGATAATGTCTGTGTTCTCTAAAAGAACCTTCCTACCGGAATCCAACTATAGATCCCTGACTAAACCAGACCACTGGTAAAATAACAGGAATGTGTGAGCTCAGAAACCTGACGTCCGCACACTCTAGTGGCGGGTACCTGAAGTTGCTGCTGTTTCGTCACCACCTGCCTCGTCAGTTCCCGGGTGTACTCCGAGCTGGTTTCCGGTTGGACGATCCACTTCCTGGACGGAGACAAACAAAACAGAGACAACCATACCAATGAAATATAAACAAAACGGTTCTATAAAGAAATATGATTCATTTACTAGACTGAATTTGTCCTTGGTATTTTAAAGCATTTTTTTTTTCGATTTGAAATTTATTTGGATAAAATAAAAAATATTTTAATCAAGTTTGTTGATAAAAAGTTCCAATGTAAAATCTAACAACACTGCATATCATAGCTACGAGTCTTTCGCTTTCATTCGGACTTTTTTCCCCTTAACTTTTGGCTACAGCTGTACAAAACATAGTTCCTCCTTGGATTATAGAATGGAATGTATTCTGTGAATAAATTACTCTTTGGATTTCCAGTTGATTTGGCAATCAAGTAAAAGAGAAAACAGATTAATTCTGCATCCAATAAGAAAATATAACCATTGATCACGTAGTTTAAGGCAGAACTTTAGAAAAAAACATCAATTAAATCCTATTTAACAGGAAAAAATAATAGTCTATGTCCGTCCTGAAAGTATAAGGAACAGGCGAGTGAAAATACCGTTTGATTCCATAATTCGGCAAAGCGAATTTCGAGTTTGTCGCCAAAAGACAAACACTTAAACAAACCTCTTTATATAAATGAGAGATGAAGAATGGACATAAGCTGTTATCGACACTGTTTAACAATACGTATATTAAAACATTACTATAGAATATATTATTAACAATTTAATGGCAACCACTTCCTCCGACTCTCAACGGGGATTGCAGAGTGGATGTCTTCGAAAAATGCTAACAATTATTTTAAAATTAAAACAAAACAATTTCACTGATCCCATATTCGCTGTTTTGTCAAGTGAAGATTTGAAAAAAAAAAGTCCTTGGATTCGTTTGTTTCAAGCGTATTTTTATATCTAATATTCTGGATAGCCGGTAGGCTTCTTTAAGGTGTGATGGTAGGGAGCGTGATTTAAGGCGAATATTTTTACAGTTTCTATTACAAATATGTTTGCGGAAAAAATTAATGAAATATTGCGTCAGTAGATACGTTAAATTTGATCAACAGTTTTTGAATATTCGTCAGGGCATTTTAGAATTTGAACAAGACTTATTAAATGAGAAGGAAAAGTTCTAGTAGAACGCCTCAATGTCCATGAATGATATTCAAACTTAAATTGTATAGAAAATTACACTTGATTTATTTGGGCCGATAAAGTTTTTTTTTATTATAAAGGCTGCAAATATACGGAATTTTAACTCCTTGACCAACCCCATTCAACTCGGGGTGATTTCCATCCCACACATAAGTTATTGTTCTCGAGCAACCATTGTCCTCGACGAGGCAGATATACCGCTTCTGCACCAAATAGAGGTCCTGGTTACAGCGAAAGAAACACTTGTAGCGTTCCGGATGGAACAAGACAAGGAAACAAGTGGACGATTATATAGATCTCGAGGAAACAAAAAGAGCTCTGTCATGGTCAATATGTCAATCTCTGAGCGTTATCGAGAGGTCTGTGTTTGGATTCCTGTCAGTACCTTCGAATGGAGATATATTGGGTACTAGATAATTTATCCGTTCTTCGGAAGAGATGTGTTTTATCGTACGTATCAAATGTTAAAAATACACACACATACATACACACATATACATACATACATATACATACATACATACATACATACATACATACATACATACATACATACATACATACATACATACATATACATACAATACATACATACATACATACATACATACACATACATACATACACATACATACATATATATATATATATACCCATTGACGCTGTTCCCTTACGGGGTAGGCAAGAAACTCTGCATATATCTCAAATAAACAACAACTCCATACTTATCCATCCTCACAAACCTTTCCCACACTTCCTCGCACAATCCCTTCATTTTAACAACATCCATACACAGAGTCATACATGGTCTTTTATTATTAAAACTCTTATTGTTTCTATTTCTCACATATTCGTTTACAACATTTAATCACGTCTTACATGACCTAACCCTTCCTTTTGATCCACACACCCTACCTTCATATATTTGTGTCATCACTCGAGCCACACTCATCCTCTCAACATTCCCAAACCAACGTAAGACGCTTCTTTCACATTGACCTGTTGGATTCTCTTTATTATATTGTTTCAATACAAAACATAAACAACAGGCTAAACAAACCACTGTTCAATATAACAAAACGTATAACAATATTACTATTACTTGTGGGTGACCTGGTGGTCTAGTGGTAAGGTGTAGGACCTCTGTGCTGGGGGTCCGGGGTTCAATCCTCGGCTGCGGCACAGATTTATCTGATTGCCAAACCGTTCCTTCACCTCTGACAAGACATCTTGTGAATGTGTGGAATGCCAGGCCTCCACCGTGGTTCGGATCCCACGTTAAACTGTAGGTCCTCCATTTCATCTCACAATCACCCTACCATTACACATTAGCGTAAGTGCGTATAACCCGAACGGCTAGTAAGCCGCGACGATAATATTAATAATAATAATAATAATATTACTGGCCACCACCCGATTTCCTATCATCATGATTCTCATAGTTTAGGAGTTAAAGAGTCCTTGATGGGCTAAATAGTGTTGTATGGCAACCATTTTATTTCAAGATGGCGGCTACGAAACACTACTTTTCGGCCTTATTCTCTGCTTATGTTTATCGTACTCCAGTAGCTATCCCCCAGTTTATGAAAAAGATACAAACATCTTTGTATGGAACTATGCGCTTCACAGTGCCAGAGACGTGGTGTTTGACTGTTGTGCGCATGCGCACATAGGAGGGAGTGGGGAGGAAGGCGGGACTGTCAGGTAGATAGAGCACTGTTGCTCTCGCAGTGCCTACTCTGGCGTGATAGTGGAAGGAAGTTTTTTTTTTACTCAGCGTGTGTTGTGCTTAAAAACGTGTGCCATATTCTTGAATGTGATGAAGTGTAGAAGAGTGTAGAATTAGATTATTATTCTGCTTCCAGCTATTCTATTTGATTCATTTTTTTCGGTCCTTTTATTTAACAGAAAGACTAAATGCGCTTGCAGTACTTTCAATGGAGAAAAATTTCCTCAATTGTCATCCAGAGATCAAGGAGAAAATTATTGAACTTTTTGCGCAAATTAAAACAAGAAGAATGGATTTCATTTTTAAATAAATAGATCAAGCTTGAACTGTAACAATTTAAGTTAAAGTAAGTAAAAAATGTTTGTTTTTTTGCCAAGATTTTATCAAGTTCCTGAATACATTTTTTATACATGTTTTTTCCTTTTACAAAATTTTAAAACAAAGGCTAAAATTTTTCTGGAGCAGCACCCCCACTAATTTTAGTTACGAGCCGCCACTGATTTAGACCCAGGTGATAATAGACCTAGGAGACAAAAGAGCAACATATACTCCTCCCCCTAATGTCTTGGTCACGCGAACTATTTTTTTTTCCTCGGGCGTATTACGGCAGATAGTTTGTCACAGGTCGACGATAAACGTGTGAACAAAACCACCTCGGTGGCTCTCACCAAAGATAATAACTACAAAGACAACTATCACAGAAATGTTGTATTTGTCAACGCAGTGTTGACACAATCGCATGCGCATTTGACCCAGGAAGTCGAGTACGTAATAAACAACACCTTATTTATTTCAAGATATTTAATAGTAGAGCAGTACTCTTTTTTTTTTTGAACAGCCAATTAGGTTTTTGGACGATAAATTCTATGAACGCAGGATAGTAAGGAGAAATCTTTTAAAAAACAAATGTAAGATTAGAAAAGAGGATGGAGTGTTTACTGTTTATCTATAGATCGATATGAAAATGTTTACTAGCACATTATTAGTGATTTTTTTTTTACTTCCTGGTGACCTGGCGGTCTAAGGGTAAGGTGTCAGACTTCAGAGCTGGCGGCCGGGGTTCAATCCTCGGTCCCGGCACAAATTTATCTGATTACCAAACCCTTCCTTCACCTCTGACAAGACATCTTGTGAATGTGGGGAATGCCAGGCCTCCACCGTGGTTCGGATCCCACGTTAAACTGTAGGTCCTCCATTTCATCTCACAATCACCCTACCATTACACATTAGAGTAAGTGCGTATAACCCGAACGGGTAGTAAAGCGCGGTGCTAATACTTTAATTTTCTATTTCTAATGTTAGGTAGTCTATTCTGATTCAACAACACGAAAAATGGGGTAACAGGAGAGAAATAAAAGGGTGAAATCTTTGTTTGATCAGAATAATTAGATGAACGTTTTAATTTCACGTCAGATGTGACCTTTTTGAAAGTGTGTAAGCCCTAAAGAAACCTTCACCGGAAAGGGACGCGCAGAAGTTGAGGGAATGGTTCTCTTGAGCTCGCATGGCTCAGTCAAACACACCTGAGCAGTGGATCAATGTATATATTAGGTTAGTAATAATATAATACCTTGATCTCACATGTCTTAATGTACGTTGCCACATATCACGCATGCGCAGTCAAGAGTTTTTTTTATCCTGTCGCGTTTTCAGAAACTCTTGGTTTCTAATCGTTTCATTTTGAAACCGACACGCGTGAGTTTTAATGGGCTTTCTTATATATATATATATATATATATTACCTTTAATTTTCAACTGTTACTAATACTGGTTACTTGAATGCCCGCCCTGGCATCACAGTGAGTTTTAAATTGGTTGAATTACCAACATTGCTTGATGTATTTTTTGTTGTTGTCTAAAGGGGATGAAATATGGTAGCATACAGTTATAAAGGGCAACCATCTTTGAGGCAAAGTTATAAAATGGGTCTCTGGTGTTAATAAAGTCACCGTTAAATACCCTAAATTATATAAATTGATTCCTTTATCGCGTAAAATTGATGTATTGAGCAAAAATTTACTCTTTTTATCTTATAATATAGTTTTATATCCACGATTAGTGAATATACCCGCCTCGGTGGCGTAGTTAGCTAACGCGCTAGTCGTGTTGAGCTCGACTGCTGAGGATGGGGAGATAGAGGTTCGAATCTCGGTCGGGTGAACTGGGGGTGGTTTTTCCTAAATTGTTTTCCACTCTCCCTCCACGCAAATGCGGGTTCACTTCCTCTAATTCAACCTTCCTAATCCATTAGAGTAATTAGTACTTAAAGCGTATAACCCGAACGGGTAGTAAGACGCGGTGCTAAATATTATAAATAAAAATATTAGTGAATTGAGGGAGAAAAAAACGACAGGTGGATTCTAAATAATTTTTCCTAGCAATGGATCTAGCTTTGAAACTTTGTTTTAGTAATAATAAAAATAAACTATGATTTAAAAAAAAGGGGGCTCGGCATTTTTTTTAGAACGTTAGGTTTATTAGAATACATTTTCTACACTGTATGTTTAACCCCAACCCAGGGCCGCTCTTAGGGGTGTTCAAACGGTGTGGCCGAACAGGGCCCCGCAATTTTGGGGGCCCCGCGGTTGCTTAGGTGACACAGGGGAAAACCAAGCTGGGGTGGGAAATATTTGCTTTCGCACTCACATTGTTGGCTCCCTGTAGAGGCGAACTAACAAATATTGTCAGAGTGTAAACAAACCCTAACATAATAGTGTGTTTAGATTTATTGGACGAGTGAAGCGAGCTCTCTGTTTTAACTTCACTGATTTGCATTTGTCTGTCTGTCTGTGGTGGATATGTCTCACGATAACTTTTGAACGCATTGACCGATTTAAATCGAACTTGGCAAAGTTGTTCTTTGAACCTTTATACAGAACAAGTTTGCTGGGGGAGAAAATTTAATGAAGGGTTGGGGAGAAATCCACCCTTATATGTGTAAAAACACGGCTTCTAGTATTAATAATTACGTGTATTTACCTCTAAGGGTGTTTCCTGATACGGCTGAAAATTAGTATATAGCTGCAAACTAATGTAATAATATTAAAAAAAGAAGTTTTAAACTATTTGGAAAGCAAAGGGGGTGGGGCAGGTAACTAGGGGCCCCACAGACGAAGTTTGCCCAGGGCTCCACGTATGCTAAGGTCGGCCCTGTCCCGACTACAAACAAACTGGCCGTGCAACTCCCTAAAGCCACCTTGCTAGACAAAGACACCTTTTATAGGGATGGAATCGCCTTTCCCCGTGCTCTCAGCGCCCTATAGTGACGTACCCCGGGGTGCTCCTGATTCTGGTGACGTCAGTGGAGGTGAGAGGATGTCTGTCGGCTGTGGGTCTCCTGCGGGCCAGCAAGGGTACCAGCTCCACGCCGCCACACACCTGACGGCAACAAAACAAATTTTAGAAACGAGATATAGGACCCAAACNCAATGTGCTCTACCAATAGTGGTGCCCTACCTACTACCTAGCACACGGCAAAGGCAATTTGGTAGGATTTTAAGCCATATAATCAGTGGGTGCTACCAATTAGACGCTTTTGATTATCAAAAAAGGGGTATTCAGAGCCCATTTTCGATATTAAGGGAAGCTGGTAGCCCCAGTTCCCTTGGAGACTATCACGGTGATCTTAGCGCTGCAAATGTCTGCATAAGACATCTGAAGCTTTTCACTCAGTGACTGACATGCTATGTTGCGTTCACGACAGTATGAACGGTATGAAGTGCGCATGCGTGATAATGGGACGAAACAAGACGCAGCAAGGATCTGTTGTCCTATTGGTTCTTTGTTGGTCTTTATAAATTATACGCATGCGCACGGAATTCAGCTCAATACTGCCATGAGTGGCTTCTGAATATTATCATATTATTCAACGGTTGGCATTTAAGAAGCTCTTTATTTATAAAAGTAATCCTCAATTTTATTATAATTACTAAGCTATTAATCCTAATTATTGAAATATCAGGTTTATTAAAAGTGTACTTTAAGGAATGGAAATAACTTTTTTCAAAGTTGAAAGGTACTGTAATTTGAGTGTTTCGTATCCCCTCTTACACCATTTCTTTCTATTTTCAAATCATTTTTATCAATGACTGAATCCTCACATTTGAGTTATTGCGGCATGTGTGACAATTATCTCATAACAGTGTGACATAATATATATTTACAATGACTTGCCAGTAAATAATTGTATTGTGTGGATGTTACCTCGTCATTGTTGGCGTGCTCATATCTCGTGACATCTCTTCTTCTCTGATTTTCCAGACATCGCATTGTTGTCTCATCGCTCCAGCCCTGCAATGGGAATGATAAGGTCAATCGATACTGATTCTTTGATACAATATCGACTCTTCGAATTATTTCGACTCTTTGTTACAATACAGTTTTTTATAAACAATATAGAGATTTTGATACAATATCTTCCCTCCAATACAATAATATAAACTCTTAGATATAATAAATATCCTGTAGACTTTTAAAAACAAAATTAACTCTTCGATACAAAAATAGAATCTTCGTTACGATATAGGCTTTTCGAAACAATATCAGGGATTTCTATTTGGTTATTTGAAATCTTTATTTCGCTTAAGGTGAAATGGGTTGGCGAACTTAATGGAGCTATAATTGTGATGTGAAATATTTGACAAAGTCTTTTTTTTTAATGAAGAATTATATTCCGATTGTTCAGTGAGTTTGCAGTTCATTAAAACACAACAATTGTGCATACGTTTGTAAAAGAATGCTTCAAAGTTAGCGAAGATTATAATGGTTATATGTTATTAAAATGTTTAATTTTTTTTCTATCAAAAGGTAAATACGTTAGAGATATTTAAAGTAAACAATGGTAATGGTTTATTAAAGTTTATTTTATGATATTATTTTTTCGCGAGAATCATGACATTATAAACGGCGTCACTTATGTAAACTAAAATATAACGATTTAATTTACATGTTATTTAATTTTACCTTCCTAATTCTAGTGTCATTTAAATTTAACAATATTTTTAGATTGACTAGAACGTTTTGTTTATAACTTGGAACAAAAAATAATGTATTTAATAGATTTATATTAAAAAAAACTTATGTTAGCAAAGTGACATCAAGTAAAAAAATCGTATAGCTGTCAACAGTTAAAGTAATATTATTTTATTGCTGTTTAGATTTTTAGGGAAACTCATTTGAATTATATTTTTGGATTAAACGTTTTCAAACATTAATTAAACTAGAATGCATTTAGTTTAAATACATAAGAAGTTTTTAAGTCAAAATAGTGGAAAAAAATTTATAAAATAAAAATTAAATAATGTTTAATGTTTAATGTTGTTTTATTATACTTTATTTTTAGTGATTAATAGGAGGAAATTATTGTTTGAACTACACTGTTCTAGGAGCTAAGCTGAGTGTACTAAGCTGATTGCACTAAGCTGAGAAGCCGGAGACTACAGTCCACATAGAGCGGTGTACGTCTCTAGGACGTAAGCTCGCTATTTAATCGCCGCCATGCAACCACACTCCAACACAATACTCGACACAAATATGGGCCATGTAATGTAATCAAGAGGATCTATGATTTCGTGTAAAGATATCTCTGAAGCTAGGGTTAAACATCTGGGAGGGGGAGCGCTTAAGGTGCGGCAGAAGGGAGCGCAAGTATCTTCACACTTTTTAGAGAATATTTATATATTTTTTTGCAAATATAAATAAAATATTTCTCCAGTAGCAACATAGAGTTTAGTTTTCTGCACATGCTTATATCATCAGATCTTGAATATCTGTCAAGAGTGTCCTGGAATTTTGTCAAAACTTTTTAAATAAATAGAAAAAGTTTTGACAAAATTCCAGGACATCCTTGATAGATATTCAAGATCTGTTGATATAAGCATGTGCAAAAAACTAAACTCTATGTTGCTACTGGAGAAATATTTTATTTATATTGGCCAAATAAATGTAATGCTATAAAAACTGTAAAATTACTCGCGCTCCCTACGGCCCACCTCAAGACTGGACTAGGTCAGGGATACCAACAGGTTTGGTCTTGACAGACCACGGCTATCACAGCTTATCCGCAACGTGGCTTATACTCCTCTCTACAGGTCTTTACTAGCCATGTAACGTGTCTTACTGCCCGCCCAGAATAACCACATATTTACACAATTCGGTTAGGAGAGGGAGGGTAGAATATGGAGGAAATGTACCTGTATTTATGTGGAGGGAGAGTGGAAAGCTATTTTAAAAATAATCACCCTCATACACCTGAACAGAGCTCAAACTCCGAAATAGCCGTCAAAGGCAAATCAGACCTGACGAGGAAGTTATATGGCGACATGCAAGAACGTTAGTGATTGCTTAGTGGACCGATAGTGTGGTCCCGAACACCTTTTAACCTATGACGAAAACCCGCGTTAGTGTCCACTTAGTCAAGTTCTTACATTCGACCCATAGTATGCGTACCTAGTGGTGTGATAAGTGACCCGGCGGTCTAGGGGTAAGGTGTCAGACTTCTATGCTGGCGGCCGGGGTTCAATCCTCGGTCCCGGCACAGATTTATCTTATTACCAAACCCTTCCTTCCCCTCTGACAAGACATCTTGTGAATGTGGGGAATGCCAGGCCTCCACCGTGGTTCGGATCCCACGTTAAACTGTAGGTCCTCCATTTCCATCTCACAATCACCCTACCATTACACATTAGCGTAAGTGCGTATAAATACGAACGGGTAGTAAGACGCGGTGCTAATAATAATGATATAGTTGATGTGATTAGGTGTGTATTGATTCGGTTCCTTAAGGTGCGCTATTACCTTGCTCAGGCAACCTTCTGAAACGCTGCCAGCCGTAGCGTGGGCCGTACTAGTGGTAGAACATGTTTACAAATCGTGTCAACCCCTTAATCCGGAAACCTCTTGGACGGATTGGGTCTCTCCTCACCGTTTACTTACACTTCACCTTCCGGTCTTGTTCGTTTTAATCGCCATAAAGCATACAAAACCACAACAAATGTACAATGTTGGATAAAATCCACTTTATGTGACTCTCAGCTGTAGAACTTGGAACTAACTTTAAAAAATTTACTCCTGCACAACACCTTGTTTGGCGGACTTGGTAGTTTTTTTTAACAGTCAGACAAGGTTATGTCTATGAAGACGTCAGCAATTAACGTTGAGTCCATTAGTATTGAATAGTAATAATAAAAAAACCTGAGAGTGTTTTAAAAAAAGAAGTCGGTAAACAACGCGACAAGAAACTATGGTATCACTCCGCACTAGAAAGTGGAGTGTGCTTGCAAAGACGAGCTGGTGCGCACATACCAAAGAGTAGAAGAAATTAAGTCCAATAGTCCCTGGGTCCCTCCAAAGGACCCCCCCGGGACCAGGACGACCCCACGGGGACCTCGCCATCCACTACACACATACACACACGAGTGACACATGGTCCAACATCACCTCACACATACACACCATGTGTGACACATGGTCCAACATCTCACACATACACACACACACACACACACACACTACGGCCAGACTCTCATAAAAGTCCCGCCAAAAGCGCTGTTACTAAAAGTATACATTTGGGATTCGAGTGAAGGGATTTTAGTTTAATATATAACTGCTCTACTAAGTGAGATATGCGAAGAAAACTGAGTCGATTCGTTAAATCGAGGGTTAGAAGTTCGAATTCCTGTCAAAGAACAGTTGAATTAAAAGTCAGATAATCAGAAACATTCTGTACGAACTACAATATACAGTAGCTACATGACTTCTTTGGTGCTGACTGACAGCTCACAGCTGAGAGCTGGTGGCTTTGAAAAGTTACCAGACCAAATTATGTATCCCTTCGCCGAACCATATGATCTGCAAAAACATGTGTTTAGCAGCTGTCACTTCTGACAGTCAAAATTTAGGTATATACCTAAATGTTGAGTGTCAGAAGTCAACTGTGAGCTGTCAGTCAGCACCAAAGAAGCCACGGGGCTACTGTATATACCTAAATGTTGAGTGTCAGAAGTCAACTGTGAGCTGTCAGTCAGCACCAAAGAAACCGCGGGGCTACTGTATGTAGACAAGATGAATTAAAACAAAGAAAATAAAAGTAAAACTTTTTTATTGTTACTTTTTTACAGTTTAATACAAATCAAGAAAATAAAATATTCTGAAAAATTGAAAAATGACCCCCTGGACACGGGACGATTCCTAGATAGCTCATTGTTATACTAAGCCAAAGGTCCCGGGTTTGATTCCCGTGTCATTCCAGGTGTCATTTTTCAATTTTAAGAATATGATATCTAGATGGAATAATCTTCACTAAAAGCATAAATAATAGCTTTGGCTATATGATTCTTAAGAAAATAAAGGTTAGAAAATGTTAAAAATTAAAAAAATACAAAAATTAATGACGAAAATAATTAAATGGAGTTGAACGTGGAAGTTTTTGAGGTGTTAATGTTTGGGTGACGTCTCAAAATTTTTGTCAGTATAGTTTTTATTATTAGTAGTACATTTAACTTCAAAGTTGTCGGTGACCTGGAGGTCTATGTGTAAGGTGTCAGACTTCTGTGCTGGCGGCCGGGGTTCAATCCTCGGTCCCGGCACAGATTTATCTGATTACCAAACCCTTCCTTCACCTCTGACAAGACATCTTGTGAATGTGGGGAATGCCAGGCCTCCACCGTGGTTCGGATTCCACGTTAAACTGTAGGTCCTCCATTTCATCTAACAATCACCCTACCATTACACATTAGTGTAAGTGCGTATAACCCGAACGAAAACGCCAGTTGGAATAATAAAGACTAAGTGTTATAATTTGAAAACATCCATCGGGAGAATTATCTAAAATAATCATCTGTCAACATACATCGTGTGAGCCACTGAGGCAGATTCTGCTTTCTATTTTCTGCGGACGTGTGAATCAACTTTTACTCATGTATCGACTCAGTCGTTTTGAAAGCAGTAAGCACCAAACATCTCGTAAAGTTGTCCCAATTTAAAACATTTGACTTGAGAGTTGTAATATTTCCCTCTCGGTCACTCACCAACTGTTTGTCCTGCTCTAATTTCCTCCTGACCTCTTCGTTCTGCATTCTCCTCCTCTCTTGCACCATAGAATCTGGCGGGAAAATAAACAAAAGAAACCTTAGTGGAAGTTACCAAACACCTACATGATCTACTGTCCAAGTTTCATAGGAAGAATCTTATCTGATAGCGGAAAAAGTTACATAGATCTACTTTCAAGTCATGTAACATGTAGGTATCACTTTTGATATATACTATACAAAAACACACTAATAATAAAGTAAAACGTTATCAATGTTGACAGTGAAAAAATTTGTTCGTATTTTTTAAAAGGCCCTTCCTACCAAAATTCTATTCATTGAGAGTGAACTCGCCCATCTGTTGTTTGTACTCACCCAGCTGTTGTTTGTACTCGCCCATCTGTTGTTTGTACCCACACGGCTGTTGTTTGTACCCACCCAGCAGTTGTTTGTACTCATCCAGCTGTTGTTTGTACCCACCCAGCTGTTGTATGTACTCACCCAGCTGTTGTTTGTACTCACCCAGCTGTTGTTTGTACCCACCCAGCTGTTGTTTGTACTCATCCAGCTGTTGTTTGTACTCGCCTATCTGTTGTTTGTACTCATCCAGCTGTTGTTTGTACTCATCCAGCTGTTGTTTGTACTCGCCTATCTGTTGTTTGTACTCACCCGGCAGTTGTTTGTACTCATCCAGCTGCTGTTTGTACCCACCCAGTTGTTGTTTGTACTCACCCAGCTGTTGTTTGTACCCATCCAGCTGTTGTTTGTACTCGCCTATCTGTTGTTTGTACTCACCCGGCTGTTGTTTGTACTCACCCAGCTGTTGTTTGTACTCACCTAGCTGTTGTTTGTACCCGCCCAGCTGTTGTTTGTACCCACCCGGCTGTTGTTTGTACCCACACGGCTGTTGTTTGTACCCACCCGGATGTTGTTTGTACTCACCCGGCTGTTGTTTGTACTCACCCGGCTGTTGTTTGTACCCACCCTGCTGTTGTTTGTACTCACCCAGCTGTTGTTTGTACTCACCTAGCTGTTGTTTGTACCCACCCAGCTGTTGTTTGTACCCGCCCAGCTGTTGTTTGTACTCGCCCAGCTGTTGTTTGTACTCACTCAACTGTTGTTTGTACTCACCCGGCTGTTGTTTGTACCCACCCGGCTGTTGTTTGTACCCACCCAGCTGTTGTTTGTACTCGCCCAGCTGTT
>CABEEJ010003813.1:0-75237 GCA_901482245.1 Timema douglasi
TCCAGGCAGTAGGGAGGGGTTATAGCGGCCGGTGCGAGTGCGGAGGAAAGATACAAGGCTGCCTGAGCAAGAGGTACAACAAACTTTGCACTTAATATTTATGTCAAGTATTAATGGACTTAAGCTTTGAAGTTGAACTAAAGTGGAATATCTGGTGATAATAATATCTTTAAGTACTAAATATTTACTCCGAGTATAACGGACTTAAACTTTGCACTCTAACTAGGAAGCATATATCTAGAAATGTTGTTTATATTATTACTCGTTGTGAAACTTAGGTTTGTCTTTATTATATTGAACTTTAATGTTATTGGATACCGTCTATAAACTAGTTTTATTATTGTTTAACTTCAAATGTTCACACATGAACCTAAAGTAACAGGCGCCATCAGCGCATGTAAGAGGTCATTGATAGCCGCCTTAACTACTAAGTTATGGTTGGTAATTTATTGAGTGTTGACAAATTAAATATGGATTTATCTAGTTAACGCCAACATAATTTTAGGGGTAAGTATATTTTCTATCTTTACGGGTAGGAGAAATGAACGAGTACTGGTATAAAATAATTGTAAATATTTTTGTGGAGAACATTGACAATTAGGCTGAGGTTAAATTTAGGAGTCATTTTGGTTGTTTTTGCCTAACTTCTATTTTTGTTAGCGTGATTAGTGATGGTAATCACTTATAAGTTTGGCGCCCTTCATATGAGGCCATGATACTAAGATTGCAAAATATTGTATACCCTATATTTTTGGGGGGATTATTTATTTAAATTAATTGCTGTTCATATGTTTTTGAATACTTAATAAACAGGCCTTGACGATAATTTTTGTACTTACCCCTTTTTACGTTCATTTTTAGGTATCATATGCTAACTAAAGTGTTGTGTGATATTCGAATCAGAGGTATAGTTACGTTCTTGTCTAATGTTTGTAGCATTGGGCCACAAGAAATAAACAAAACCAAAAATATCTCGGTACTCACCCCATCGCACGTCTTTACGCATGCAAGCACAATACAACACTCTCCATCAACATAAATAAAACTGATCACCTGTGGTGATAATGAACGCAAAGAACTTGAGCTACAAAGACAGTTAACTCATACACATTCATGACGATCTGGAAAAGCCGATATGTCTGTGGAAGTTTAGTTATGCGCACATTTGTCTCCCGAATGTTCAAGCTCTTTCTCCTCCACCCATTTTCCCGTCATCCAATGTCTCAGGGTTGTGTTGTATATATAGTGGCGGATGGGCAACCAGTCGTCACTCTCGACTTTATTATATTTGAGGGAAGGAGAAGCTCTGGCTTGATAGTTAGAAAATGTAAGATCTAAATTTCTTTTGGCTTCGTAATTAATTTTCTTTTTATATATATATATATATTATTTAATCTAATAATTATTTTTCCAAATTCTCTTTCGGCCTATTAGTAAATATGATAATGAATATTTAACTGGAAATATTTATATATTTCGTATATCTAATTTATGAATATCGATTTAGTCAGTATTGAATTGGGTTCTTTGTAACGCCTTGAATTTATATTAATTTCTGAAGGATTCTTTTGGTTATGACGTCGTCAATATTTAGATTCTTATTTTACATTAAAAATAAAGTATTTAATTCTAAAGCAAATATTGTATTATGACTTTGGCATTTTTTGCGTTAGTGCTAATAGGATATAGATTGATTGTTTTGAACAACTTTTATGATTTAATGGTAAATATCTTACAAGAACTGTTTAGTTCTAAAGTAAATATTGTGTTATGACTAGGACATTTTTTTTTTTGCGTTAATACTATTGGAATGTAGGTCAATATTTTTTGAAGACTTCTTATAGTCTAATTACTTTAAAAAACATAGTGAAGATAAATTTTTCACGATCTTTGTTACGTCTAGAAAGTGCAATTTGGATCCGAGATCTATTGATAATATTATTTCAGGGCTAATACCTTTTTTTTATTGTTATATTCTTTATTGATGGCGTCCAAAAATATATGTATCTATATTAATTGTCATTACCTTTATTGAAACTTCGCCTGCTATCTGATGATTGACATCATGGCTTGTTATAAAATTTTGTAAACTTCAAATTATGATTTTAGATAATTTTTTATATATAATTTTCATATTAAAACAAGGTCTTATTTAATAAAATGAACTTGAAGTCACTTCACGCTTTATTCAGTTAGCTGATGTACCATATCCCATTGGTTGGGTAACATATGATTTATTTTTAACACTGAGAGGAATCCCTTTTTTATGTTTTCTTTGAAGTTAACTGTTCACGTAATCAACTTCCGCAACTGGTGTGAGTTGCGAGATCTGAGTCTAGAATCTTCGAACTCAGATATTCCAAACACAGAACTCACTCCTATTGCCAACTTTTGTTTATCCCTGTTTAATTTTGTTATTTAGACCTCCTATTTTATTCCCCTTTTTGTTAATGAGGATTCATGCTATATATTGTTGAGGTTGGCCGTGGGGTCGAGTCCGCAATAGTTCCTATTGGGTGTGTTGTGTATTGTTCATGTTTAGCCCAGCTTTTTCTGATATTTTTCACTTACCCAGCACACTCTTTCATTTTACTAACTTATTATTATTATTATTATTATTATTATTTGTATTTGAACCCTCTAAGTTAGGCATTAGGGTAGAAATAGGGTTCAATTGGAATGGAGTTATCCAAGTTCATAACGAGATGATATGATAATATACCACAATTTCAGTTTATTGAATTAACATTATATAAAATTAGCACCTGGTCTTGATTAGGTGAAAATAAAAGGCGTAAGCTCCCTTTCAAAGTGCTCCTGCTCTGATTGGTGAAAAGGGTTCTAGGCGCATTTTTCAAAGTCTCCCAAGTGCATTTGTTTGCTCCAGTTAATGAATCAAGGCCTTGGTGTATAATCTCTGCACTGACCCTAAAGTTTATTTTTATTTTATATGAACACAGTCTTCCTGCTTGTTCGAACCACCAAAATAATTCGTATTATTGGGGTGAGGCCGAGTTAGGTTGACAAAAAATTAATGTACTAGCATTTGGTTCGAGGAATAGTGGGAAAACATTTAGGGGGGGAAATGCATATATACGAATAATTACATCACCAACGCCTGTAAGCAACGTTATACAAGCTTGACACTTTAGACCATGTGGCCACCGATGCGGTAAGGAAGTAGTAATATTAAAAATATAAACCAATATCTACCTCGAGTCAGGTTATAAGGGATGTTTGAATTATTGAAGAAGGTAACTAAAGTGGACGCTACATAGCAATGTGTCCTCGAAGAGAAGCTAGTTGGACATAGTGCATCACACCCAGATCGAACTGTGACTCTCTTGCCAGTGGAAGACACAACATTAATGGTTAACTAAAGAAACCTATCTTCATTATATAAACCTGACCCTCCAGCCATGGCTTAGGAACACTGTTAATGTGGTTGGCCCATTATCTCAGGTCTATAAAACAGGTTATGTCCTAGAAGGAAATAAAGTAGAATTTTATCGGAGTGAAGCACAATTTTTTTTCATATCCACTTAACATATTATGATAAAAGAATATTTAAACTTCTCACTGGGCCCTGGTTTATAGAATCCAATGGCTCTATACTCACTATGTGTAATATCGCATGGAAGCTATTGCGCTTGGTTTACTCGGCAAAGAACAATGGCGCTCAAAGAATAGAAAAAAGGAGATGGGGGGAAAAAAGACTGCAACAGGGAGAAAATGCAAAATAGATTACGTAACAATTTGGACTAGATTAATCAGAAAGCCTTGTAAGTCAACTCAATTATGTATTTAAAGAGAATACGCTAATGACACAATATATTAATTCAAACACACATTTGTTTTAGCAAGTACAATATCATGTGTATCGAAACATTTACGTGGAAATTAATTGAAATATTAGGGCTGAGAGTGCTATTTAATCAGTTAGTAATGACATAAATATCCAAATAGAGCTCATTTGATTTAAATTAGGCTAAATAAATATATCCATCTAGTAATGTCAATTAATTTTAAAACGTAAGCTACATTGAATAAAGCTATTTTATGTCATTTAATAACACATGACAACTATTGTGTGTTTAATCATTCTTTAAAAACTAATTTAGTAAAATGTACTAATAGATTAGTTTAGATTATAGATCATTATTTTAAAATTAAAAAATAGATCTATATACAAATATTGGACCACTCCACTGTATCTAAAATTATATTCATTATATTTAAAAACGTTTTATCACAAGTATTAGATTTCGGCCTCTTTATTTAAATCATTCTACTGTAGTAAAAACAAGATAGGAAGAAAAGTATCCAACAGTTTTAAAAGCTTTTAAAACTACTTTAATTCATTCATACGTCAAGTCACACGATCTGCAGAGCTCAATTCTAGTAGATATTGTCAAAAAATGTAGATAATAGGTTAATAAAAACTAGTAAAATGATTTTAAAATATACAGTAATTAAAAATTAATGTATGTGTTATAAAAGGGCCTTATTGTCGTCTTAACATTACAGAAGTCCATATAAGCTAATACACATATTAAAAACCGCAACATATTACTCAGGCCGATCTTGTGACTCCCCGATCAATATTAATCTGGACGATACATATTGTTATCCCCATTATAAGCGAAAACTGCTTCATCTGTATGCCAGTTAGTTTATTTGACATATAAAACGTATTTATCCATCTTTTTTATTATCTAGGAGCTAGGTATCCGATAAATATTAACTGGAAGTTAAAATACGCGTTGTCAACGGTCAATAGTCTACACTCTAAATTATGTGTTAATTATCTTTTTGAGGTCAGGCCTATTGCTTACATTTTTTAGTGAACCTAAAATGTTTATAGAGTGAATCTAAACATTGTTTTGAAATATTTTTTATTGGGTTGTTTTCAAAAAAATATAGTAAAATATTCACCAGAAAGTGTATTTAAAGCACTAAAGAACTAAAGTAAAATGTTTGATTTGAACTTGTTAATAATATAACATATTCGACCAAATTTTTTATAAGCACCATTTTTGATTCAGGAAAAACATTAAGGAACATTAAATTTATTCAGATCTATATCAAAACTTTTTTAGGAATGAGATTGTATTTGAATACAATTCAAACATTCTCTTAAGCTTGAGATTAGTTTCGGATTCGATTTGAGTCAGTCGGCCAAGATTCAATTTTAATTTTAAATTTAAAAATTTTGAATTCGAACAGGCTTATAAAAACTATTTATTTATTAATTCTATTCTCGTACTTTCACCTTTATAAAAAACACGCTAGATACAATATTATAATAAAAAAAGGTGTATCTGGTTTCAGGCTTAATTTTACCTTTTAGTAAGCCTATGAACAAAACTCCTATGTGTCGTCTAGAACCTAGGTTTCTTGGCCATCATTTTATGTATGCACAATCACAACCAAAATTAAAACCTTAAAACCTGTGTATTATACGGATAATCGACGTGAAATTAAATGAACTAGTGTTGTAAATATATGTAGTGTAAACATCATGCGATCCCCAAAATCACAGCGAATAGGCCTATAGCAACATGTAATATAATTTAGGCCTATGATTCATTATTTACTAATTTTACCAGTTTACTAATAATAAATTGATATTCACATTTGCGAAGGCACTATGTCTATATCAGACACCAAATATAGGCTTAAGTTAATAGAGACAGGATTTATTCTAGGGGTGTGTGTGAGGCCAGACTTATGGTCAACCCGTAATGTATTACTAAAAATAAATAAATTTATTAACTTTATCTTTGCTTTCATCTTAATTTCCAGAAATTAAGAGGAGAAAGCTACCTCCCCTGTCCCACCCTAGCTACGCCCATTCAAGTGGTCAGAAAGAATCGGTCATATTATTTACTCATTTGAAAACTAGGAAGTTCAATACAAAATTGACATCAGGGAGTACCTTTCATGAGGTTAATGAGTATATTTTATAAGATTACAAAGAGCACGCCTTTTATCATCTTATTTAAAAAAAATCTAAACTAAAAAAATTTTCTTGGATGCAAGGCTACAAAGAAGATTTTATGAAAGAATCTTAAAATGAAAAAAAGTTTTTTTGGATATTCTGAAAACCTTTTTTATCGATTCTTTCTCTATTTCCTCCAAAAATCACCTACATGCAATCTAATTTAAGTTAAAATTATAATCATGTAGAATATTCTAGATAAGAATACTGGGTAGGTTCATAAAACAAGGTTTTTTGATAAATATTTATAAATAAAGACAACCTCAAATTCATTTAATTTATATTTTTAAAAGCTAATGTTTCCAATAAGATAAAATATAATAAAAATTAATATTTTATGTAAAGTGATTAGAAGCCATGATATATAAGCTAGTAAAATTCTTTGCTACTAACTGAGCTATGATTGTTATTGGGTACAATACTTCCTGCACAGCTTGCTTCGGAAAAAGGTAGCTCAACTTAAATTACTTATCTATTGTAACAATACTGAATAAATGCGCCTCTCTTTGGGCATCAATAATAATAATATGTGATCAATCACCCCACTTCGGGTGTGAATTGATACACAACGGATTAATTCCCAGATAAAAGATGATGTGATGACTTTAGGTTGTCTTAAGCTCCGTGATCGAGCGCCTATCATCAATGTACGGAAAATATACCGTCTAATCAGCTGTCTATAGCCCCGTGTTCGAGCACTAATTAAATCGGTATTAATATTATTAAAGAAAGAGAAATGTTGTTGGCTGTTATTTCACACACGGTTTATTTATATTACACCAGTAAATTATTTGCACATATTTCAGTTAAATGTTTGTTTATTACTGCACACTTGTGATATTGAAGTGACTTATATTATAATGTGTTGGACTGTGAGCAAGGTCCCGGAGATCGTCCTCCCCATCGTCGTCGTTAATTGCTATTGCTATTCTGTACTGTACTGTACTGCTGATACTGTGTATACTGTGCTGAACATACGCACTATGGTCTATATATGACATACCCCTTGCATTTTCTCCCTTGGTCAACAAAGTAAAAACTAACCAATAGACAGAGTCCTGGCGACACATTTTGTGAGAGCTAGCTTCTTATTGGTATAAAGAAATGGCGTGTTCTACCAAATACTATGAACTTTTTCCTTTAACAGGAAGCAACGCAGTAGATATTTTAACAAGAAAGAAGGTATAAAAAAATTAATTTTAGGGTGAAGTCCCTTTCACCTCATTCTGAGAAACGCGTGTTTGTTCATGGATGAATCTTAAAAGGATACTCTACCTATATTACTTTAAAGAAAAATTACCTTCATCCATGACTTTTTACATAATTTAGATTAATCCAAATCAATACATTACACTATGTACGCAGAAATAGAATCCTGGATATAGCTTTGTAAGACGTATTGGTTCTTAATCTTCTATGTCTTCGATTTTATTAATAATTTCAATAGTTTCGTCAAATTCAGGTAATATTGTATCACTGAAAGGCCGAGGAATGGTGTCAGACACAGTAACAACCTTGCTTGGTCTGCATGAAAATATATTTATCCTACCGATAGCTATCCGACAAAGAAAGTCAGTTCATAGTAAGCTTGAATTTTAAAATTGCCGATAACATTTATCTGGTCGATAACTTTAACCTCCTGATAGCTATTTTCATCTGGTAGTCATAAGATCAGCCCTAAAGTAATTGGCTAGAGCCTCTCCCCACTCTTTCATTGGCAGATGCGTCTCAGACCAAGCATAGCGCATACGTTGTTCAGTTAAACTAGTATTCATAGTGCTCCACTCACCATGTTTCGATTATGAATGCTTTCATCGAAAGTTGTGTGTTTCAACTTCGGACGCAACATGTGCAATGCACTTTTAGCTATAAGCCCAACTCAAAGCAACAAAATCAAGCGGCGGAAAAGGGTGCATTAGTAGTAGTTATATTAATACTGGTAGGGTGTAGCAATAGGGATCAGCGTAAAAAATATACTGTAAGAATTTTAATTATGTCGGTTTATATTTTATTTGGTTTTAATTTATTCTAAAGTGTTTATTTATTTTGATGTGACTAGCACGCCATGAGGCCAGATGCCCTACTACTTTTAATTAAATCTAGTTTTATTCACTTTAAACTTATTGTTTTCAACGGACATTGCATTGCGTCGAAGGAAACACCATGTAATGATAACATTAATTTTATGAGAACAAGAAATATACTTATTTAGCTAGTTTCAACCTAAATATTCCGTTTACATTTAAAAACAAGACTGATCAGCTGTAATTTTATCGATAACGTATTTTACGAGTTCCAATGAGAAACATAATGGCTGACATGACACGAAGAAGAGAGAAATGGTCTGTACCAGTGGGGGGAGGCAGGGGATGTGACGAACAAGCCAACTCAATCGATCTCATACGTTTTTAATTTTAAAAGATCCACGATGATCATATGTACACTGTCAGATATCTGACCATGCATCAATTTATAAATAATTTATAATTTTATCAAGCTCCTTAATTATTATTCCTTTCCCCACGGATATTCCATGTTTATATTTATTTTAACATTTTTCTAGACAAATATTTAAAATTTTGAACTAACTTAAATAGCACACTATCGACGAGATATGTGGGGCCTCGATGAGAAATACTAAGAGGGGGGAGATGTGAGAAGAAGCCGAACCTTGCATTTTGGACCCCAAACGACACAAACTTGTGTAAATTCATTGGAATAAAGTAAAGTGATAAAGAGTTTTATTAGTAATGATAATTTCACAAAAAGTGTTACAAACGATGGCAAAAGATAATACAAGGACTTGGGACAGCTTTAATAACTTCCACACCACGATTATGACTTATGAGTGAGTTTGTCTGATACACTAACATTTTCAACCCCAAAGACTACAAGATGACATCAACAAGAGGTGATACTAAACTAAATTTTGATTGTGATTCATCCTTTGTTTTCTACTAAAATTTAGACTAAACCTCATTCATTCACCTTTTAACATATTTTATTGCTCCAAATTCAAGGATTAACAATTATTTTAATTTAATTCGACATTATAGTTTTTCTCTTAACCGTAATATTCAACAATTTGATTCTGGAAATGAAACTTTTGGCCAGAGCCATGTCTTTGACGAAATGCAATGACCTCAATTAGCAGTTATTGTTTTAGTGTACACCAACCAACCTAATTGAGAAAATTGACTATATATCCAAGTTTCGGCTAGTTGTTGTGATGCATACACCATTTGGTCGAAAATCTGTTTTTTACCCGTCTTAAAGAGTAAAAATCATAGGCAACAGACAATTAATTTTTTTTTTCATTTGATGAACTTGGATAATGGACATACAAACTTTTGTATACAATTATAATGAAAAAAGAAGTTGTATTCATATCAAACATCACAAACAAAACATTCTAGGCGTTTTATAATTTAAGTATTTTTAATGCTTTAAAGAATTGTAAAGATTAAGCGTAAGACTTCTGCATTTTTGTGCTGCAAATTATATTATTTGATCATCATCTTGTAAGTATTTAGTTAAATCACAGTTTATGGATAGAATTGATAAATAATTTAATATTCCATTCGTCATTGCTGTCCTCTATTTGTTTACTATGTAGGACATCTTTGAGAAGGATCGCTCCCCCTCAGAGCTGGTGAATGGCAACGCCCAAAAGATTTTTAAGATTGTTTAGCAATTCAGAAAGACATCGATACATTTATTTTCATAAATTATCTTGAATATATCATCGCATGAGACGATTGAGGCTGGCTTAGTCTGTAAGTAGGATTTTATTTGAATGCATTTATTGACTAAATGCTCGTCTTCAATCAACAACATTACGTTCACTTTCCTAGTCAATATTGTCGATATTAATGTCTTTCAAATCCATTAAAAATTTGATTATTTTGCTAAATTCCCCATAGAAATGGCCTCTTCTATCTAGATTCATTATCAACTTATCTAATGGGACGTTTAGCGTATCCCGTTTAAACTTTTCTGCTCTATTTAGCGAAACTATCTGTGTTGATTTATCCATTTTTTTTAATACGTCTCTTTTTTAAATCACTCTGTTCTTTTTCCACACTAGTACTCTATTTTTTCGTTTCTGATATGATTGTTCTCGTATGCTGCTCACAAACGCTTCTAATGACGTAAATAATTTCTCACCTCCACATATGTCTAAATTTGGGGTTTACACTTTTCTGTTAACTAAATTGAATCTCTCTAAAATGTCTTCCCAAAACACAGCAAAAATCAAAGTTTAAAATTTCGCTACATCATTAGGCTATATGAACTCTGTGCCTCTCTTAGAAAATCAAGTTTCTCGTCCATATTGTCACTAAACATTTTTAATCTGTTCACGATATCAACGTACCTATTTTTTAAAGCTCTAACAGCATAATAGTGACAAGATCATCTAGTCTGGCTTAAACTTTTTATAGTAAATTTTATTTTTGTTTCAGGATTTAGAAGCTCCCACCTATCGTAGCTGCAGATAAGAAAACATGTATTTCTTGCAATACTCCAAAAAAAGTTAACAATTTGAGTTGCAGCTTTAACCGCTTCTCCATCAACTAGATTTATGGAAGCGGAGCACACAGCACGTAATCAGCGCATTTTTTAAATTTATTTGAGATGTGGTTGCACACCATTGTATCGGCTGGACATATCTGTAGCGTTGTCAAAAGACCATTATCCAGTGAAAGTAATTTTTTTCTAGACATTTTTGTAAGGAATTGAATATATATAAGCCACTGTGATCAGTAATTTTGATGAAAGATAGACATCTTTCAAACATTTTTCCCTTAAACCAATATCGTACTATAATAGCTAGTTCATCGTAGTGGGACAAATCTGGTGTGGATTCCATAACAATTGAGTAGTGGTTTGCACCCTCACTATTTATTTCTTCTATAATTCTTCTTATGACTTGTTTTCCCATAATCTGTATTATTTGTTCATAAACTATTCTTGATACGTACCAAGTCACGGCTATCTTTATTGGATATGTTTGCACATGAATGCATCAAACTCTGCTAGTAATCTCAGATCTCCCATAAGATTACCACTCTCTGGAGAGCCAAATATTTCTTCGTGACCTCCGAATGCTAAACCCCTTACATTTAAATATTTCACCACTGTAATAACACGTTTTTGGACATTGTGGTAATATTACGTATATTTTGTTAGCTACTCCCGCAAATGCTTGTCAATAACAGACTTATTTTCATTACGTGTTAAACATACTAACACTTATTTCTTAAGTTCATTAGAATTTTCGTGACTTTCTAAACAAGGTACTATATGTTTCCAATCAGAGAATCATGTTGTGTATCGAGAAGAGATTTTAGAAAAAAGTTAGCAGACTAGACAACAAACACTTACCATACTTGTAGAATAGTACAACAAATATATTTCCATTAACTGACCATTTTAAATATTTTTTGTATGTTACTTATTTTAAAATGATCTGTTTTGTTCTTTGTAACAAGCCACAACCCCAAGTCAACATCTTTAGCAAGCAGCTCTGCATTTTCTAAAGCCTCTTATGCCTCGTAATCACTGTATTATTGCAAAACAGCAACAGAGAACTCAGAAAGCTGGTCGTCGTCTACGTCTTGTATATTTGTCCTGTATATAGTAACTCTTCATTATAGCTATATACAATTGGTTGTTTTTTCTGTTTCCCTTAGGTTAAGTTATTCTCTCTTTAGCCTATTACTGCACCTATATCGTTTAGATTCTCATTTTCATTTTCCAATACAAAAGAAATTGAAATTTTCACACATTTATTTCTTCTTTTTCTCTACTTAATTATATTTTTCAATTTTCAGCTCCACTTTTATATCCTCTACAAGACATTTTTTAGGTATTTATTTAATCTGAAAAGAAATTTTAAAAATGTAGAAAAACATAATTTAGGTATTTATTTTATCCGAAAACAAAATAGAAACCAATCAACCAACATATTAAGTCTAAGTATAAATAGTCCGCACTTGTACAACTGTGCACTTTATTTGCTATAATACTGCATTGCCGTCGCCTTAAAGGTCGGAAGTCATTTTTGATAGTGTCTGAATTCTCTAAAAGTGCACAGGTCTCGTTGCCATGGAAACAGGCACCAGGCTCTAAATGTACTGTGCTGTCTGAAATGTTTTATGGACCCTAATCACTTTAGGCATCCTTGAGGGCGTCAGAAACGTATTTCATTAATTGGAAAATGTCCACTCTAAAACTATGTTTATACATATTATGTATAGAATGTAGACCATAGTTTTATAATGATTCCTATAAAGACCAAGCTCGTTTACTATAAACGGTTTGTTGGTTTCATCAATATCTACCCTAAGCTGAACGTCTGATTGGCCTTATCTCAGCTGCCATGGTAACACCCTTAAGGTGTGCAAGTAAAGTGCACAAGTATGGAATATACAGACACAGCCTGGGCTAATTATTGTCACTGTCAAGTATAAGGAGGAAAGCTTATAGCTTACGCTGCTTACTAGTGCCTACCGCTTAGTTGAAATAAATGGTGTCCACTGTCCAGCTATATTTATTATGGCTCATTTCGAGTAAATGCAAAAAAAAAAAAAAAAATTACGTGAGCAACAAAAAAAAACAAACAAAAAAAACAAAAANAATTACGTGCCGACAAAATATTTTCGGTAATGACTTACTTATATTTATTTAGTATTTAGTAAATTTACCAGTGAGGGAATGAAGCACCCGAACAGCACACTTCACCGAACGAATGACTATTTAATATTCAACCATACTGTGCTATACATAACCTCGAAAGTCAATTGGTGAGATCTTTATATTCTTTGTAATTTTAAAATCATTAAAATATATTTTAAAATGTAAATGTTAAATTGTTAATCTAGTTTTTCACTTATTATGCTCGGATATAAATACACTTCTAATTAGGATAGCGACCACCCTAGTGCCTTATTTTCAGGACTACCCCAACGGGCCTACCTATTCTGAAAGCCAATTAAAGCACGCGTTATGCTTAGTTTGAATATGAATGTATTTTCATTTATTATATTTCTCCCATTTCCTGCCAATTATATTTTCTTCTTTAACCAATAATTTCCCTTTTCTCTCGTTATTAAGAAACAAATAAATAAACAATTATTTGTGATTTTATATTGATATAAAATGTATTAGTTCATTTTATTAACGTTTCTATTACATAATTATATAATTGGGCTTATTTATATAATAATCTACGCTAACCGATGAATGTATGAACGCTATAATGACAGAATTCTCAAAGGCACGAATAAGTAATTGAGGACTCTAAAAATAGTTCTTAAACGTCGATAAAATATTTAAATCCTATTAACTGTCAGTGTGGTTTATTACAAGCCTTGTAATTTGGACACTACCACCTGTGATAATATAGCTATGGTATTTTATTTGTATTATATAGCGTGCACATTCTAAACTGAATACATCAGCCCACTAATTATAAACTAGTTTAAATATAGAATAGAAACAACAGTCAGCCCCTCAACCATCTACTCTCAAACATGAAAGGGAAACCGCTAATCTCGCTAATGATAATAATTTCGGTCATGCCAGGAACCTAACCCGTATCTTTCATCGAAGTATTCAAACATTCTACGGAGTGATCAAAGAGAGTAAGCTGCATTTTATCTACTCGGAATTGTTTCCATTCAGACATATCTCTATTAAACAGCCTCTATGAAAATACTGCACTATACACTGATGGATGTCGGAAATCAATGTTAGTTTCTAACATCCATCGGTGATTTCCGGAAGACGATAACTACAACCTATGTATTTTATAAAAACATAACAGCAACGATTTAACTTCACTACAGTTACCTGTAATTGTAACCTAGGTCCAAATACCCCATTATAGAGAAGTTGCAAATACTTTAAAATATTTACACTACAAAGGTTATTACACCCTTAAAAAATAAGTCCACCATAGTTTAAAGCTATTTAGGTTAGTTTATCTTAGGTTAGGTTAGGTTAGGTAAGGTTAGGTGAGGATAGCTGAGGATAGGTAAGGATATATTAGGTTAGATTAGGTTAGGATAGATTAGGCTACTACACAATTCATTGTAAATAGTGCACAAACACACATAGAACAAAACACAGAACTACTACAGTAGTACGCCATTCCTAAACCACGTGGCTTATATTGCCCAAATAGAAGCGCAATACACACTTCCTTTATTTCAAACATGGACAGGCGTATCCTCACGATTACCAGTATTCGCCATTTTGGACCTTTCTATTACCGATACACACCGGCTAAAGACATTTCATTTCCGACATCTACCAGTGTAGAGCAGTGAATTCTGGAAATCACGGTCGTTTACCGGCAATCGTCACATTTACAGTTTTCACGGTAACATTTACACAGGTGAAGGACCTTTAAGCTTTAATTTTGTAAATAAAAAAGATAAGTCTAAGGACTACACTTTATCACATGTCTTGTGTCGGTGAGCAGGAGAGACTCTTTTCTAATTTTTACACGTTTACTAGAGCATTGAAAAATCACTACGTTAGAATATAAATCTATGTAAGCCTAACTGCTCCATCATTGTTATATAAAATAATTATTTCACGCAAGATTCTTGCATGGCAGTAATACATGTTTTTTTTATCGCTAACTACTAACATATTATAGATATCAAGGCACATGCCTAAATGTTACATTTATTTTATCTTTACAATGAACACAATTTAATATAGATTTTCTTCAGATCCACACACTAACAAAGCATGGCTTAGCTTATCCGGAGTGTATTCATATAACTGTATCTCTGATGTAGTGCATTGTGGGAGAATTTGAGATGATAGGGTGTTGCGAGTAGTTGAGCTTACGCTTCCTGGACTGATTCTGACCACATGTGGTCTGCGTTCATCACTATACTGAGGCAGAAGACGTCATGTGTACCTTATGAGGACTGCATCATTATTGATTAACACATCAGAGGAATTACCAAATGGTATGTTAGAATACAAAGGTTGCTAACGCAAGACATTGATTCCCATTTTTTAAATCTCCATGTTTATGGACCCATCACTTTAGTAAATTAAGGTTGGTTTAAAAGACCCGTGAAGCGTTAGTAAAGATTAGCCGAGTAAAAGTATGATAGATTATACGAGTAATAAAATAATAGAAGATAATATAATATTTTACTGTGACTAAATTTGTTTAACAGGGACATGTTTTTTTTAAATCTAAACTTATAATAAATCTTTTATTACTTGTATTTGGCATTTATCTAATAAGAAATTAAATATACTGTTTCTCACCGCAAAATATATTTTGTTAATCTTGATATAAAATATCTAGAGAAAGTTAGCTTTAAATTTCTCATCGTGGCGTGAAAGGGGCACAATAAAGAGTGTTTGGCTTAAAATCATACACTGAAATATTAAAATATATGGAAGGTTGATAGTCTTTGACGAATAAACCTTTGAATAGAAGTTCAGTGAAGCCTCATTCTATAGGAATGTTACCCATAAAAAGTTTTGAATACATATGAACACGATAATCTTCAGTCATGGCTGCAAAGATCCACTAGTCTATATACTGTGTATAATCTTTATCAGCCCATTTCTGATAAATGAAATTAGGAGAAAATATATGAGCCCATTTTGACGAAAAAACAATATTTGTAAATTGTTTGATATTTAGCATGTCAAAGTAAAAGTAGTAGAAAACCTAATATCCTATCGAATTTTTATATTCTCTGTTGTGTACGCAGTGGCCATTGATCTCTATAATATAACTGGATGGACATACACATGGCCAAAGATAAAAACGTGGCGCTCAAGTTTATCTTCTGCTACACTGTGAGGGGAAAAATTATGAATGATGAATAAAAGTGTTGTTGTTTGAAAATAGTGAAGAATTATACCACACTTTCCTGAATAAACATTTTCATTAACGAATATGCAATTCAGTTTTACAGGCAATACTGTAAAGATACGAATAAAATCTTTAACATGTTCAAATATGTAGTTATCATCAATTTTGTTTACACTCTACCAAGACTACACTTTTATTTAATTGGGTTATAAGCTTGTATATTGGTTTAAGAAACCATAGGCTATTATTTTGAAAGTTCTATAGATATAATGAATAATGTATCTTAAAACTTGATTATATTTTATTGAATAACAAACTTTGTGTAGTTGCCATACATTTAACCTATCACTTAGGCTATAGGCTTTTAGAAAGTATTATTTTATTACCATTTTTTTAAAATTTGGCACATACCTTGTATGTTGCTTTCAGAAACCAAATTATGTTGAGAGTTCGTTAACTATAATGAAACAAGTTAGCTAAAAATGTATTTCATTTGTTTGAATAACATACTTTGTGTAGAAGTCTTACGTTCAAATGTTAATTTAGGTTATAGGCTTATAGGAAGTACGGTATCCATTGAACACTGAATTTAGTAATAATCCCAATCTGTAAGGCTTTATTTTTATTATATATATATGTGTGTGTGTGATAAACATCCATTTAGAATGGAAGGAAAAATTTTCTTCTGGAAGGTTTTTTATCCTAACTAAACACAACTATTGGGTAGGATTTTGGTACAAAATAAAGCCTTCCAAACAAGTTTCCTTCAAAAATCATCGTATATATATATATATTAGGTGGCATTAACTTATTCCAAGAAAAAAATATCCAGTTTCTAATTTTGATAGGCTCTTCAAAGCTTTTACTAACATATGTAGTTCATTTAACTAATCACACATTGATGTATCTCATATATTAAATCAAATAAATGAACTATGTTAAATTGCCACATTGCCTTGTATGGGTGTAGAAGAGAAAGAGATACCCAAAAGTTTCTTTCTCTGTAATACATTGGTATGCAGACAACAGCTCGAAAATTTCAGCCACAGATGTAAATCTAGCTATGTTATAGAGATTAATGGCAGTGGCATGTGTGAACATTAGTTCTTTGTATAACATCAAGCTGGAAACCATGATTGTATACAAGTAGATAATTACTTATCTTTATTTAAAATTGTAGCAATTATATCTTTACTTAGGTGATAAAATGCAACAAACATAAAAAATTAAGGCAAGAATGTCTACATACAAACAAACTAATGCTAGTGGTTAAAAATGTGAAATTTTGTTTAAAATGTTGCTTTTTCTTCTTCGTCATCATTATATTAAAATATTGGCTTCTTTTCACTTTGGCTGTTATAATACATGTATAGAACACATACTTTACCGATGATTAAGAGAAGTAATTTCCTTCACTACTGAAACATATTTTGTTATTGGACTTTTGTAATCGTTAATTCACTTTTAACTGACCAGATTTAGCATAATTTGCATTATAAGATTAGGTAGTGTGGTAAATAAAGAAAAAATAACCACACAGCCAAAGATAATGATAGAAAAATAAATTGCATTAATGTAAATAGGCGCCAACTATCAATACCTTTTTAAAATATTAAAATAAACATTTATATTCCAGAAGCCTTCTATGCGTTATGAGGAGATATCAATTTCGAAAGACTCCTGGACATTACCTGGGGCTTTGACTAAAATTGGACACTTACAACATTGTACTATATCCGGGAGCTTATCAGCTCTTTTAACATGGACACCAAATTTACTAGTATTCCTCTGCATATGGTATGCAAGGTTCAAGATACAATATACACTGCTACAATAAAATTAAGGATGATACATACAATGAAGTTTTGAGGGTGATTTTTATTATTCCTGTAAATGACACACTCGATTAGGCCCCTAACTATGAAGCATGACTCATAAAAGGTATAAAGTTTATACAATTATCGCTAATGTCACAATAAATGCCCTTCTTGGCTGGACTTTACCTTCTAGGTAGCTTGTTCGAATGTGAGGGAAAGAGATGACCAGGTCATGCGACACTAGGTGTTCCAGAACATATCATGGGCAAGGGCATCCGCAGAAAGTTATCCTAGGGGGGGAGTGGGGCCCAAGATTTTATAAATTACAATTGTTTATAAAACTGTAAATACTCTATTGTTTGGATTTTTCCCTGTATAGGTATCTACCCAAGAATACATTTTTACAAAAAAACACATATTCTAGTAATACATTTAATTAGGGTCCTACATCAAAATATTGAAATTGCTCCATTTCAAAACGGAACGTTTGCCCATCACAAATTCAAAATAAATATTATATATCAAAGAAGAAACAAAATAGTTTCAAACATAGAATGTTTAGAGTAGAAATGAAATATGAACAATAAGGTATACAAAAAAATAAAAACAGAGTACAGCGTATCAAACAAAATCTTACACACTGGGAATTAGCAATCAAATAAATAAATATGTTTTTAATAAAAGTTTCTTATGAAAGGAACAGTGTATCAAACAAAACCTTGCAAACTTTGAATTAACAATCAAGTAAATATATATATTCCTTAAAAGTTTATTAGCAAAATAACCTTCATAAAGATAACTTGTATAACATAAAAAATAAAGATGTGTGAATTTCATGTAGGCCTAACTTATTAAATTACACAAAGTTAATAATTTATCATAGATTGATCGTCTTTAAAGGCGAATAATAATCATGTAGGCTGTTACCCAAATTTAGTAATAACTAGATTAATAAAATCTTGTTTTACAATAACTTTTCTTCTGTGAATGTGTAGCATGAACAACTCCCATAATCTATTTTCGCTCATTGTAGAACGAATCTCTTAAATCTTCTAAATGACCGTTCGATTGTTCATGGAGTTGCAGGCAAAGCAAGCGCCATTAAAAGAGCCTTTTTTATGGAAGGAAAAGACTTTGTAGGGTGGTCAATAATTTCAGTTAATTGATTAATTTATTAGTATTTGAGTTTTCACTAACCAAAAACTATGCCATATAGTTAATTCATATAAGAAGTTATAGTTTTCATAATATTTTTAAATATATGTTGCTAATATGTAAAAAAAAAAAATCTGATTTTTTTTTCCTTTTGTTGGGGATGTAATTTAAATAAACTAAACGTTTCTTTGTGTTCATCTGAAAATCGGGGTTGAAATGGGGAAATTAAGGAAATAATAATTGATCACCTATAATACTCATTATTAGAATCATTGGTATGATTTGCGTTAAGAGTTTATTTTTGGGCTTGTATTGGTACTAAAGAATCAACATTTATTTCTTCTACAGTATTATTAGCAATAGTAAATATATTTTCAAAAATTGATACCAATTCTGCACCAGACATGATTGCTTACTTTTAATAAATCTAATTTAATGGCGTTTAAAGATTGAATAATTTATTCTATTATTGAAGAATATTTACTTATTACTACAAGAGAAATGATAGCCTTGGAGTTAGTGCAAACGCTATACAACTGATATGCCGTCTGCTCTGAAGTGGCATTGCATTTATAGGAAAATTTATTCATTTGGTTTGCAGTTTTTGTAAATTTATCATCGAATATGCGAATGCTTTTATGTATCTACGTCTATCGAGTCTCGCACAGCATAGGAATATTCAGTACAGTAGCTCTTCTCATGGAACTTTCTCAAACACCATTAATGAAGGCTCTTACTGCACCAACTACATTTCGGATATCACATAAGCCATTTATATCACGCACCACAAAATTGCGGCGAGGGGAGGAACAGTGTAGCACATACATTGCTTTTGGATAGACATTTATAATTTTTTTCTTGCATGCCTCCTTCCTTTCCTGCCATGGCAGAGCAACAATCATACCCTTGGCCAATCAAATTTTCCAAATTAGGTTTTAAATTCGGACATGCTTCAATAATTTCTGTGAATATACCTGTTGCTATACGACCGTAAGACAGGTACAAATCCCAAAGATTCTTCTTTGATATGTATGTCTCTAATAATATGCTCATAAAATATAACTCCTAAAAATAATTGTCCTATCCCTGCATTATCGGTTGTTTCGTCAGCCACAATACAGAACCTAACAGCAGCATTAGCAGTGTCCACTCATTCATCTAGAATAATGAGTTATTTTCCTTCTGCTATTGGCATTACGCTGTTGGCTTCAATATTGGAAAATGTATGTCAAAAGGCAGACACAGCATTAGCAGATTTTAACAGCAGCACCACTGAATGGGAATTTGGAAGAAGTATTGAGAAAAAGACTGAAAATTAATGAAAGGAAACCAGTAACAAAGAAGCCAAAGACATGTTCATAAGGAAAAAGTTATCCCAAGAAAACTCGTAGAAGAATACAGTTTGACAGTTCTACAGATGAAAAAGAGAATGGGATGCCTGATAACTTGTGTGATGATAATAGCTGCGAAGATCTGAATTTTGTATATGATGTCACATGTTTGGTGCGTAGGAAACAAGAGATAAAAACAGAACTGCGGCACCGTGGTGTTTTACGTGGTCATTGGGGACATGCTCTGTGTGGTAGGTGGGAATCACCGGAAGGAAACACGTCCAATGTCTGTGGAAAGTATATTTTTGTAGACTGATTTTAAAACGTAACCTACCCTATGAGTTAAGTAAAAACTCTTTTAAACCAATTACGAGACCAAGTTTAAATTTGTCCTTCTATTAATTTTCTTAGCTGTGACATGAATGTTTTCAATATTTAATCTTTTTTTTTTTAAACTTACGCCCTGACCTTAATGATTTTATGTCCAATACCAATTACTATTTTAAGTGGGGAGTCAAATATGCTATTTATCTTAGTAGGGCCTATCGGATTTTATATTTATTATATTTATGTTCAACATTCCAGAGGTTGAATGCAATTTTAGAGTTATAGGGTGCTAACTTTACATTGATATTTATTTTACCCATAAATTAAAGTGTTTTACATATTAAATGTTTCGTTTAGCACTCCCCACCACCACTCCACACCAGAGGTTGGACAATCCCGAACATCGCAACTTTTTGCTTTTGCTTCTGGGGATTCTATATTTGCTGTGTATTCCATACTATGCATTGATATATTGGCTTAATAGTGTTCATTCTTTCGATATCGTTAGTCAGAAAAAAACATTTAAATAATTGTATTTTACAGCTATTTTCCCTTCATAGTTGGGCATTTCCCCACCCTCCCTTACATAGTAGGGTTTAGTCGACTTGGCACTGGAGCCAAGAAAGTCTAACTAACCCGCATTCAGTTTGAGTGAGAAGACTGCGGGTTATCTCTCGCACATTGCCCCTGTTACGATGTCCATTGGTCCGTTTGTATTGCTGAGGGATGGGGAGGGGATGCGAGCACCAGTATGGCAATCCACTTATAATGTGACGTGCTCACTGGTCACGTGCCATGAAACTGACACAGATATCAGCGCCTCTTTAGTGTCGACAAATAACTACGTACTGTTCGTAGCTTGCCACAAGCATTCCCCGCCTGGCAGCGTCACGAACAATACTACCCTGGCAGGCCATGGTGCCTGGAATGAAGAGTACAGTTGATTCAGTTGATTAGAGTGGAGTTAAATGTTATTGAATATATGAAATAATATTACATGGGCCTGTGGACTAAATATAAGTCTCTCGTGGTCTGGTTTTACAGCTCGCGGTGGTCATTGTTTGACTGCGATGGTGATCAACCACAAAATATTTTATCTTCTCCTTCTAATCGACTTTTCAACGCTCTACCTTCCTCATCACTACCTCATTAGCCAGGACGGGTAGTAGAACGGCGCGAGAAAATGAATTAATATTATTTATATATTTTGTGAGCTAAGATAACAATTATATACATATTTTAGCACCTCGTATTACTAGCCGTTGGGGTTACACGACTATGTACTAGTTACTCTAATGTGTTAGGAATATGTTAGGGTTTAATTTAGATAAAGTGTATCCACATTTTGCGTGGAGGTAGAGTAGAAAATCATTTAGGAAAAATGGCCTCAGTATACCAGACCGGGATCGAACCCGATCTCCTTATCATCAATGAGAGATTGACACGTTAGACCATTCCAACACTGAGGCAGCTAATAACAATAATTACAACAAACACTTTATTCCAACTCAACAATAGGTTTGGTACGTTATTGAATACAACATTAAATAGATTTTATCGAAATATGACGTATGTTTTTGTATAAGAATTAAGTCTTTTTTAAGTTTTGATTCCACTCTTTATGACCCTTATATAGTCAGAATTAACTTACCTTTGAAAACATTATGAAGAAGATGAGTTTTAATAATGTTCTCCTTGACGGAAACTGTGTTTTATTGTTGCTTAGGATCTAAGGCCAACCAAGCTATTTTAACCAGGCACACTATCATAGATTCAATATCTGCCTTTCTCAAAGCGTTTTTTTTTTGTAATATTTATATTAAAATAATGACTTAATAATACTGTTAAGACAGTTAAAGTGTATTTATAAACATTAAATCAATTAACCGTAAAATACTATTTGTTTTAAATTTATACAAACAAATTTCTATTGAGGTGGATTGGAAATAGTAGTAGTAGTAGGGCAGATTTGTTCTATTTTCATGCCTAGGGAGTATTGTGATTTCGGAGTGACGTATTTGTTGTCAGCCTGTGTGTATGACTGTATGTTGACGTCACGGAATGGATTTTTTCTAGACGTCACATAATATATCAGATTTGAATTAATTATAATATTAAGTGCCAGGTACAGTGACGTCGTAAGATAATTAATTGTGCAGGAGTGTGTACGTTTTTAGAGTGACGTCATAAGATAATTAATTAGAGGGGGTAGCTATGCTAGAGATATTTAAATAATAGTGACAATATAACGTCAGTGACGTCATGATGATAGTATTGTGATATCGGAGTGACGTCACCTTATCAGATTTGAATGAATTATAATATTAAGTGATGAGATAGAGTTAATGCATTATGACAGTAGGACGTTTGAATTATTAATGACGTCATATTTAACTATACACTAAAAAGTTATATTGCTCTTACTAACAGATATATAATTTAAATGAGTGGGAAATATTACTAGAAATGAAAAAATAAATGCAAGTTTTTTCACATTTAATTATAATAAAAAATATACACAAAGTATAATTATAAATAGTGTTTAGGAGTATTACTAAAGAGTACAACTATTAACCGGACGGTACAATCCTAAGATTGATAGAATTGGCATCCCCAATTCCATCAAAAATTAATACAGACTTTGATTTGTTCTATTGTGCAGATTTTGGAAAACTTTTTAGGCAGGAAAAAACCTACGATGTTTACAAATATATAATTTAAATAAGAGGGAAATATTACTAAAAATGAAAAAAATTCAAGTTTTTTCACATTTAATTATAATAAAAAAAATACGTATTTCACATATAATTTGATATAATTGTTATATTGAATACATAAAACAATTATGAAAAGGATATTAGTTACTTAGTATAGTTAAAAACTAATTTCATAGGTATGTCTTACTGATTATATAAAACAATTATGCAGGTATACACAATTATAATTATAAATAGTGTTTAGGAGTTGCTTTTATTTCAATTTTTAACCGGACGGTACAATCCTAAGATTGATAGAATTGGCATCCCCAATTCCATCATAAATTAATACAGACTTTGATTTATTAACAAGGTCTATTTGCTCTATTGTTATATTGAATACATAAAACAATTATGAAAAGATATTAGTTACATAGTATTATTAAAGACATAATTAATTATAAATAGTGTTTAGGAGTTACTTTTATTTCAATTTTTAACCGGACGGTACAATCCTAAGTTTAATAGAATTGTCATCCCCAATTCCATCATAAATTAATACAGACTTTGATTTATTAACAAAGTCTATTTGCTCTATTGTTATATTGAATACATAAAACAATTATGAAAAGATATTAGTTACATAGTATAATTAAAGACATAATTAATTATAAATAGTGTTTAGGAGTTACTTTTATTTCAATTTTTAACCGGACGGTACAATCCTAAGTTTAATAGAATTGTCATCCCCAATTCCATCATAAATTAATACAGACTTTGATTTATTAACAAGGTCTATTTGCTCTATTTTACAGATTTTGGAAAACTTTTTAGGCAGGAAAAAATCTACGATGTTATCTTTTAAATAGGCTTTTACATAAATACCTCTTCCAAACTTAGTATCTCTTTCGTCAAAAGATATAATATGTAGTTTTGTGTTCTCCATTAAACTTCGAAGAGAAATATATTGAATGTCAGTCTTGACTGAGTTGAAGTCCTTTATAAACTTGTCCATACCTTGAAAAAATTCAAACCAATATATTATAGAAATAATAAAACAGAAACTTTTAAAAAAGAAATAAAAAATTATAAATTTCCTTGATTTAGTCTGTTGTAGGTTTATCTGCACTCAGATCAGATCTTGTAGGTTGGTCGTATGTGTCTCAGAAGCGACGGGTAGATCAAAGTCTAATACCGTGTCTTCCCAATTGTGCAGGCACTCTAAGTTCTTTCGATACCAGTCACTTAAAACTTTACAATAACGTTTTGACCCACAGTCGTATGACTTTTTAAAATGAGAAAAGCATTCAGAACTATATTAATGTATAGTGCGTTCGACGAAGGACTCTTTTAGAATCTCTAATACACATGCGTAGTTATTAAAACAATCAGTTGTTCCGAGCTCTACGCGTCTATCTCCATCAGAGTACCCTTCCAAAATTGATATATCACGAATAGGTGATTTAAAATGTTCTTTATCGCATTTACAAACACCGCGACGTCCTCTCTTGTCCGCTCTATCAAAATAAGATCTACCTGTAAAAATATTTCTAGATTTGCGCTCTATATGGCGACGTTTAAAAGACTGAAGGTGGCTGTTTAAACACAAGTCTTCAACTGATTACATTCTACTAATTCTAATGGCTTAAATACACAGCGTATTTATCCTGTAATTTATAGCTCTCAAGGTGAACAATATCTACTATCTATCTTTCCAATTAAGTATTCAACTTACATCTCATACCAGTTAGCCATTGAGTCACGATTAAAAACAGCAAGGCTGAGCGTGTACCTTTCTAATTAGATATTCAGGCTGGTTCTGAAAGGTCAACCACATCTTACGGAGGTGTGTAGAAATAACACACATGGTTCTGAAAGGTTAATTACATCTGACGAAGGTGTGTAGAAATCAAGAAAACACATTGAGCTGGTGAACTATAAAAGGAGAATTCTACTATACCAATTTATTATTTCATCGCCATCTTGTCGGCTGAAAAGAAGTTGTCACGCAAAGAAAACATCGAGCTCTCGCATTTTGGCAAAAATAAGAACAATTTAACTACCATCCCTCTATATTTTTTGTTTGTTTCTCTAGTGTTCAATTTATTAGCTAAACTAATATTTTATATTTTTATTTTTAATATTTTTTGTGTGTGTTCTCTTTTCTCTGTAATTATTATTTATTTGTTTTTTATTTTTGTGTGTTTCTCTTTTTTCAATTTTTAATTTAAACTAACAATTAATTTTCTTTTTTCTATTTTTTAGTGTCTAACGAACAAACATTTATGACCAACGAATCTAGAGACAATGCTAGACCTTCTATTTCAGACATTAACATACAACGCGAGAACATTTTTGATTATGCGGGGGATACAAACACTGATGACTCATTTACCATAATAAGAGAGACAGGACGAACGTATACTCGGTTCAACACCTTAGGCAGATATATTTTAGTTCGATTCAAGCCTTTGATTGCGAACGTGAGTCCGCTGCGTTATCTAATGACGTGTTTCTCAAGTCTATTGGCAAATTTTCTTAGAGGTACGGCACCTTACGATTTAATTGGACTCACGATCACAAACACGGAGAATAAAATTGATAAACCGGTCGGGGTTTCGTACCGGTGATGTGACCAAATTGATGTGAACAGTATTATTAATACATTAACAAAAGTCATTCAGAGTAACGCCAGATTTGATATAGCCGATGTATTGATGATTAAAGTGAATCATATCAAAATGATGGTAGGCAACGGTAGATCATTAAAAAGAAGGTGCCTTTCAAACGATTATCTAAGTCATCATAAAAAGAGCATTGTATATGTTAAAACATTGATGAATTGTTTGACGCACACTATAGTAATAGCGATAGCCAAAATCACAAATGATATTAATTATAAATCGTATATTAAGGGGGATAAAATAAAAAATGCGGTGGATGATCTTCTCACAAAAACGCGCGTAGATTTATCCGGGGGAGGGGGGCGCGAACATCTCGATAAATTTCAAAGTTATTTCCGTGACCAATATAAATTACGCGTGTACAATACCCTCTCGACGGTCAACGCATTGTGGTATGAGGGGATTTCGTCTTCAACTAGGTACATTAACCTACTGTACGATGAAGTCACGCATCACTTTAACGTAATAATAAATATTGTGGCCGCGTTTTCAGTTCAGTATTTTTGCGACGGATGTAATACCGGCTTTAAAAGAGGTGCAACATATTTAAGTAAGAGTACTTGCCCCCAATGTATGTCCATACCTCCGTGTTTGTATGTAAGCGAAAAAGTGTATTGCAGTGATTGTAACAGATTCTTTAGGTCTGGCACTTGTTTCACTAGCCATAAATCGAATAAAATTGAGATTAAGAAAACAGTTTGTGATTTAATACAGGTGTGTATTACCTGTGGTAAAGCAAAGGGGAGTAATCACGAATGTTTTAAATCATACTGCGCGACGTGCAAACAGAATAAAGAAAACCCGCATAGTTGTTATATGCAGACGTTGAGTAGAAAGGAGCTCAATGATAATTATCTAATGGTCTTTTATGATTTCGAGACTAGACAAGATCGCGCTATAACAAAATGATTGTTTTGTGCACGAACCTAATTTTCTTCACGTACAACACTATTGTGTAAAATGTGAATTCAACGATAATATGGATTAGGATTGTGAGCAATGCGGGAAACGATCTCATTCCTTTTGGGATAATCTGGTAGACGGCTTCATCGACTACCTAAGATGACCGAGGCCGTTTGCCAATAAGATTGTTTGCCTTGCGCATAATGCGAAAGGATTTGAACGCTATATTTATACTGAATAGATTTCTATCACTAAACTGCACCCCTAAAATTATCGCGGACGGAACTAAAATACTTTGCATGACGATGGACTCCATACAATTTAAAGACAGCCTAAGTTACCTACCTTTGCCACTGAGACAGATCCCGAAAGCGTTTGGACTAGATTGTAAAAAAAACACTACCCCTATCTGTTTAATACAGAAGAGAATTTAAATTATATCGGTGAGATGCCCGGTCCCGAAATGTTTGGTGCAGATTATAATGAAATCGGATGAGCGAAATGACTTTATGGTGTGGCGCGATGAGAAACTGCCGCAAGAGTATATATTTAATAATAAGTCAGAGCTGGAGGCCTATTGTGTGGATGACGTAAATGTATTACGCAAGGGTTGTCGTACATTTCATCATTTATTTATAAATTTAGGTTTGACGGACGTGTTTAGGGAATCGATCACCATCTCGTCTGCGTGCAACCGTTTATTTAGAAACCGGTTCTTAGCCCCCGATACGATAGCCATCCTTCCCAAGTGGGGATACAGGTGCGTTGATAGACAGTCTGTGAAAGCCATAAAATTGTTAGTCTATATGGAGAAAACCCACCCCAATCTCACATACAGCACGCCTTCAATGGGCGCGAGATATAAATCTTGGGTAGGAAGATGGATGGCTACTCCGAGACGACGAGGGAGATTATTGAGTTTGATGGTTGTTTCTTCCACGGGTGTACATGTCTTTCAAACCGTGACGTGACTATAACAGGGACTAAAGAGACTCTCACCGAGCGATACGAGTGCACTCTGTTGAGAGATCGAACGTTTAGAGTTGCAGGGTACACTGTGACAACTATGAAAGAGTGTGACTTTGACAAAATATTGACCGAAGACACCGATTTAGACATTGAGCTAAACAATCACCCTATGATTCAAACAGCTCCACTCAATCCACGGGACGCACTGTACGGTGGACGGTGTTAATCTATGACATTACACTACAAGACTAACCCTGACGAGAAAATGGGCTATTTTGATGTCTGCAGTTTTTATCCTTGGATATGTAAATATTTTAAATGTCCTGTAGGTCATCTTATAAATATTTTTGTCGCCGACGATTGCTCTGCTGCCGTTGTAGACCGAGAGGGTATAATTAAATGCACTGTTTTACCTCCTAGAAATTTGTATCACCCCGTACTGCCCTACAAGACACAATCAAAATTAATGTTTTTTTATGCTCCTCTTGTTCAAACGAGATGAAACAAGGGGAGCGTTCACACACCGACTCTGACAGGGCTATTACAGGCACATGGATAGTGGACGAGGTTCGACTAGCGCTAGAAATGGGCTACAAGATGGTTAGAGTACACGAATTTTGGGAATATAAAATTACACAGTTTGATCCTGAGACCAAAGAAGGGGGACTGTTTGTAGAGTATATTAACAAGATCCTCAAGATCAAACAGGAGGCGTCTGGATACCCTGGATAGGTAAAAACAGACGCGGACAGAGACAATTACGTTAGTGAGTATTACAAAACAGAGGGAATAGTGCTGGATAAAAACGAAATTGTTAAAAATCCAGGAAAGCGCGCACTCGCCAAATTGTGTTTAAACTCTTTCTCGGGACGATTTGCATTGAACGAGAATAAGACGCAGACCACCATAGTGAACAACCCAAAAGACTTTTTCTCCCTACTCACCACCCCAGGCACAGAAGTTCGCAACATTATTTTTCACAATGACGAGGTTGCTTACATCTCGTGGACATATCGTGACGAAGCCATATTTCCTGTCGACACGGTCAACGTGCCTATAGCCACGTACGTGACCACCGGTGCACGTATGAAATTATATTCATATCTTAGGAATTTGGGTGGTTCTTGTCTTTACTGTGACACGGACTATATGATCAATGTGATAAGACCGACAGACACGTACACGATACCGACAGGCGACAAGTTGGGTGACATGACAAACGAGCTGACCGCCTACTCTGAGACAGCGTACATTACAGAGTTTGTTTCCGGTGGACCAAAAAATTATTATTACAATGTGTTTGTTCCCGAGATGAACCAATACAGGTCCAACACCAAGGTCAGGGGTATAACACTAAACTATGAAAACACAAAGATTGTAAACTTTAAGACCATTAAAGACATGATTTTGAAAGACATGGACCCCGTGCACGTGACTTACCCTCGAAAAATTAAAAGAAAAAGAGGCCCCATCGTCGTCTCCTAGTTGGAGAGAAAAAGTTATAATATTGTGTTCACTAAACGTAGAAGGTTAAATAACAACACCTCCGTACCCTACGGCTATAGTTGATCACATTTTTTCTCTCTTTCTGATTTCTAGTGACTGATGCCGGTATCCAGAATATTCGTTTGGAATGTGGACGTTTACGCCAAATGCAAATTCGCAGAAATAAACGCCCAGACATTAACAATATAATAAAATGGAATCGAGTTTGTACTTGTTCCCCTTTTAAACATTGTAAAACCGACACAAACTTTATGACAGCATACGAAGAATTTAATTATGACACAATTTTTACCTTACTAAAACTAGACGTGGACCACTCTACTGTGATACTACCACACACAGAGACAGGTGTAAAAAAGCTATTATTATACAAATGTGAAAACAGTTGCTTCAATGACTTTTGTCCTTCAGACGGTGTCCCTATCTGCGTTCTGGTAAACGTTTGGTACATAAATTACCAGGTGTCGGAGCAAATATATATTGATATGACGAAACGACTAATAGATGACATTGAAAAATTTATCTGAAAATTTACCTAGACATTTTTCTTCTCTCTATGATTCTAGTGTCATCTTTATTTAAGTACAAAAAGATCAATAGAAACGCCTTTTCCCCAACTAGAGCCACTACATTTTCTGAAGGTCAAGACTTGAAAAGTCCGTACAATTGCAGTATACAGCCTTCGTGCAGGCGTTTAGTTAAGATAAATATTTATATTATATTACCAGCAGGAACGTACGGTAGAATATCTCCGCGATCTAGTCTGGCTCCTCACAACGGGATAGATGTTTTGGCCGGGGTTATAGACGAAGACTATCGTGGTAATATTTGCATATTACTCATTAATCACGGTGACACTGTTTTTAGAATTAAAAGGGGTGATAAAATTGCTCAACTACTATGCATTAAAATTGATTACCCTAGAGTTGAACACACTGATTTGCTATCAAACACTCAGAGAGGGGAGGGAGGATTTGGATCGAGCGACATCCCTATAAAAGATCGTGTCATCGGTCATTGTAATTTAGTAAAATGATTAAAACCAACGCGTCCATCCTCACCTACTCTAAGAAGCAGGATTTGTGTCTGATGTCTGCCGCGGAATAGAATAATTTACCTATAGAATTTATTAAAGCATACGCGTGTAGAGATATAAATCATTCTTGGGATTTACTCTCTCCCTCTGCACAGGATCAATTTAAAGATTATAAATATTGTTTAGAACATAATAATAAGGGGTTAACGCAGATTGATGGACCACCGTCTATAAAGAAAAAATGTCGACAATGTCTGACATCATCGTAGACGAGCCAACTAGGTGTGATATTTATGAACGTGACTGTTTTTTTTTGCAGTGGTCTCCCCACGATGGACACTGACTGTTAATTGGTTTTTTCCCTTACAGTTTTGGTTCAACAACAACTTTGTCCGAAAATGACCAACTTAATTGTAGATTTTCAGGGGTTCAAAGATGAATGCAATAAGTTTATAATAAAAGAATGTAGTATTTTATCTATGTGTGGAAGTTATGTACATCACTATACATTTAAGTCTCCATATTCCTTTTCAAAATTATCGCGGCATATTCAAAAACAATGGGATTGGCTCACATATAATGATCACGGCCTGCATTGGGATGAAGGTGATATGAACGCCAATCAATTTAATATAATTTTAAAAATGACCACCCTCGGCTCGACTTTAATTTATGTAAAAGGGAAAGAAAAGAAATTTTTTTAATGGAAATTGTGGATAAAAAACAAATTGTTATCGATATGATAGACTTGGGGTGTCCCTCCCTGAAGGATAGGATCCATCATAATTATGATAAATGTTTCGGCCATAAATAAAAAATGCAATTCAATTTGTACGCTTTCGAACGTAAAATTTCTTAGAGATTGGTTTGTCGGCACCACCACCACCACCACCACCACCACCACCACCACTATAAATTTGGAATCGTAACTTTTATTTTTTAGTTTTAAAGCGGCACCAGACGAGTGCACATCGATGTCTGTGTTTGTACACCCTTTCACACTAATATTAGCGGGACCGTCTAATTGCGGGAAAACTACTTTCGTAGAGAATTTTCTGTTAAATTTAAAACAGGTGTGCAGTGTGGATACATTTGATAGAATTCTATGGTTTTTCAGCGAGAGAAATTTTATTCCCTCGCGATTATCAAGTCACGTCACCCTACACAAAGGTGTACCGGACAATTTCGATTTTAAAATTAAGGCCGGACCTCAACTCATCGTGCTGGACGGTTTAATGAACGAGGTCTATTCGAACAAAGTGAGCGAACTTTCTACCAAGGGTGGTCATCATAGAAACCTATCGGTTATTCTGATCACACAAAATATTTTCCATCAGTGAAACAAGTCTCGTGACATCTCGCTAAACGCTAAATACATTGTGGTGTTTAAAAACCCACGCGATCAAACACAGATAAACTATCTAGCTAGACAAGTTTATCTGGATAATCCATCCAAAATACAAAGAATCTATAGGAAAGCAACCGAATCACCTCACGGGTATTTACTCTTCGATCTGAGTCAGAACGCGGACGAACGCCTGCGCTTCAAAACGCACATATACGACACTATTTGTAAAGTGTTTGTCCCAACTAGACTACTAGATGAAACTAGTCTTGAAAAATAGACACCTACTGTCGGTGTTCAAAACGGCCAATCCTAAATTGCGTCAAGCTATTCTTAAAGTCGTCGACATGGAGGTTATTACAACTCTCGGCGAATGTGCTTTAAACACATTAAACAAAAATATTAAAATTAGTAAACGAGATAAGAAAAAATTAATAAAGTATAAGAATTGTATGCGGAAATTGGCTAGCAGCGATGTTTCGTTGAAGAGAAAAAGAAATATCCCCGTTCAATCTGGTGGAATCCTAAGCATCATACTACCGGCTATTCTTTCCGCTCTTGTCAGGGCCTTGGTTAAATAATATGTCACAACTTAAACAGATGCTTCTCGTCCCACCAGAACTATTTCGCGATAAACGCGATGACAAGTCTTCCGACTTGGTACAGATGAAAAATATTCTTACTAGGAAATCTCGGAATAAAAATGATGATTATTAGAGATTGGCTAATTTTAAAAAGAATCAACAGCGTTATTTAACAAACAGGGAGAGAGCAAAACAGCCCATAAAGATACCTATCGTGGGGCCTCGAGTATTAACGCGTAGACCGGTCGACCTCCGCAGAGTAAAAAGAAAAAAGCGACTTTTAGTTAGAAGACAACCGGTCCGACCTCGATTCCTTTCAGATGAGGTCACATATCAAAGCAGTCCTATTAGTATAGAATCACCAGAGAAGGAGGAGTGGGTGGAAGGGGAATCATATGCTGTGCCTAGATCAGAATCTGATGAAATTGAAACAGGTTCATCCCACCTATTCGGTAACATAGCCGGGAAATATATATCACCGTACGTACACTGGAGAGTGTCTACAGACCCTGTATTTGGAATTAGAAAAGAGGGGGATACTTTTAAAATAGGCAATTCGAGTTTCACCGTAGATGATAACGATATCTACCTGGGTAACACACAGTATAAGGGCACGCAAGGGCTTTGGGAGTTTTTGACCAAAAGAAACGTAAATAAAGATATAATTACAGAGAGTGATTTAAAAACATATAAAGACATACTAATTGCCACGAGCGCTCATCGACAAAACTTTGATCCTAACGCGAAAATAACGTCTAGTAGAGGTTTGAAATAGAAAACAATCATTTCTAAACTTTTTCCGGCCAGACCTCGTTGGAACACGCTCAGATGACCGCCGCGTAAAAAAAATTATTTTACAATCTCCCGCGGCCGTCGGCGTTTTCGTCCGCCGCAAAACTTCAAAAGGCCAGTCGGTTGGATAAAATAAAAGTAGACTAATGGTTAACCGGGCAGGACGCGTACACTCTTCACCGTAGTTTAAGAAAAAGGTTCCCACGTAACCCATACAGAGTGTCCAATATCGACGATGTGTGGGAGATAGATTTAGTAGATATGAGATCTTTAAAAAAGGACAACAAAGGATTCAACTATCTACTGAATATTATTGATGTATTTTCAAAGTACGCGTGGTCTACACCGCTTAAAACAAAATCGGGCGCAGACATCACCGTGGCTATAAAACAGATTTTTAAGGAAAGATGCCCCCTTTCGATTCAATCAGACAAGGGTAGGGAATTTTTAAATTCTAAATTTAGTAAGTTTTTGAAACAAGCGGTTGTTCATTTCTATCATTTGCATAATCCAGATATAAAGGGGCCGTCGTGGAACTTTTCAATCGCACGCTGAAAACTAAAATGTGGAAATATTTCACCGCATTCAACACTTACAACTACATCGATGTGCTGGACGAGCTAGTTCAAAATTATAACGCTATTGTTCATTCGACTATAGGAATGGCTCCAGCTTCAGTCAAGCCTATTCAATTGCTTAAAATACTATTACGGCTCCGAAAGCAATGGGCTAAAATTGAAATTGGGAAAATTTTGTTCAAGGTAGGCAATCATGTGCGCATAAGTAAAGAAAAAATAACTTTTGACAAAGGATACGAGGCTAATTTTACACGAGAAATATTTAGCATAGTTAAAGTAATTCCTAGACTCCCCCAACCAGTCTATTTGTTACAGGATCTCCAGGGACGCCCCATTGAGGGATATTTTTATAACTACGAACTAGTTCGCGTGCGTCGTCCAACGATTTTCCAAATAGATAAAATAGTACAGAGTAAGCGGATTAAGGGCATTCAACATCATCTAGTCAAGTGGAAAGGATACGACAATTCTTTTAACAGCTGGGTGGCTGCGTCTAACATTAAACAAATATGAGTCAGTTTTGTGTAGCACTACCTTCGGATTCGAGCACCGATTATTACGAAAATAATACACTCTCTTACTATACTACAAAATTGGCCCAGTCCATAAGGATAGAACACGACCGATGGGAGGTGGGACTAGCCGAATTATCCTATTCCGTAGGTTTTGAAAGTCTCGAAGATAACATTTTATCCAAAGATAAAGAATTGACGGCAAACGTCGTTGTGACCCAAGTGGGACGTGTTTCGTTTCCTCAACAATATTTCACCTCCTTCAAGGAACTTTATAATAAAATTAAGAGCTCGATAAGTGATAAAGGGGATCTCGAGGTTTTAATATCTGAATTTCAATGGTACATTCTTCGCGATCAAACAATGTTAACAGAGATTAAAAAACAAAAGGGTGCATGGATGGCCGACAAATCCCCCATAACTACACGATTCAAAAACACAATTTCATTTACGGTGACGAAAAGAAAATTTAAAATAGAATCTCCAGTTCGTCTCTATGTGGGGATCGGAGATTTAATTACGACCATTCGAAACAGACTACCCAACATAGAGTCGCTTAATGCGGTTAATACACATATGAGGGATTTAATGAGCGGGGCTATTAAGGGGGTCTTTTTGCACCCTAACCACAGGAAAATTGGGGTGGGATGCAAGTAAACATAGTAGAAAGAAATTGAGCATATAAGTTTTATTTAATATTGACAGTAAACACATTATAAGCACGACAACAATAGATTATAGGATTCTGGTGGCATTATACACAGGCGGCATAACTGTCTAGCTACTTGCTTATCACACAGACAATGAACGACTCTAGAAAAAATGCAGAACCACTTTACTAGTAAATAACATTCTGGCTGATCATGCCCAATGCTGGGGTATGCTAACAACACATATCTAAACATGATCTCCCTGGCAATCTGAGCTAACAAGTTAAATTATTCGTATAGACTTGTGTTAACATTCTGGCCAGCACTGAGTATATAGTAAACTGGTGTCTGGCTATCCTCACCCAGCCTATGAGAGCATACAAATATAAGGTTACCTATAGGCTTGGCACACAGTGCATGATTACAGATTCTAACACTACAAGCTCAAATGGAGCAACAATCGCCTCAATGCTTCGCAACAATACGTCTAACAAATAACCTAGAGTACATCCCCCGGAAGTCGAGCCCGTTACACATCCACTACCAGTACTTATGACCTAGACAACTCGCTTAACTATACTATGTTGCACGCTTTAAGGGCAGTGGGTCCTTGCGCTCTTGAATCCTGTACACCTTGACCAACCGTATTCTGATGGGTCCGTGAGCAGCATGAACTTCCTGGGGAACGTACCCACCACGATCCAGCTGCTAACAATCGGGAGAGTACCAGCATGGCAGCCCCGTTGAACCAGTACGCTTCCAGCGTGCGAGCACCAGCAAGGCACCAATGATGTAGTAGGTCCGTACCAGCGGGAGAATACTAGTACCGTACCCGCTGAAGATTAGCAGTCTAGTAGTACCAGCACGCCTCCAGCAAGCCAACACCAGCAAGGCACCAATGATGAAGTAGCTCCGTACCAGCGGGCGAATACCAGTACCTTACCCGCTAGAGATTAGCTGCCCAGTACCAGCAAGCTAGCGCCAGCAATGCACCAATGATGAAGTAGTTCCGTACCAGCGGGAGAATACCAGTACCGTACCAGCCGTAGATAGTAGTAGACAATTTATCAAGGTAAGGTGTGGTGAGGGCTAACTCTGATGGTCCCATAGCTGCCATCCCAGCGAACCATGGTGACTATACAGGGCATCGACAACCCGTTGTATATCAGGATAACACTGCCAACATTTAAAGAGCGCAGAATACCAGGTCTAAGACGAAGCGTCTTTCCCCAGTGTTAATAGTATAACCCAAAAGCTAGCACTCGCTTGGGATAGCCGCTGAGCACTACCTGACGGGAACTAACTGCAAGGAGAGAGGAGGGGTGAGAAACAGCGCCTGACTCGCTTCGAGCAGAGCACATGACCAGCGATCCAAGAGAGTGGAGGGGGAAAGAAGACATATGAACGTCAGAAATTACCCCTCTTCCGAGGAAGGGGGAATTCTGCAGACGAACAATTAAAGAAGGCTCATTAAGGATAAAAGAAAGTGATTAGAAGTATATGCGCCAGAAAAAGGTGACCTACCAAGACCCTTGTGTGAGCTAACTGAGGTTAGCTCGGCACATTTTTGAGACCCAATCGTAAACTACCCGGCTCTAGTTCAATTGAAACAAAGCCTGTCTTTGTGTACACAGACATAATAGCACCACAGTTGCTAGGCGACTCGTATGTAAGATGGATTAGAATCATACAATTCCCTTCCGCCACCGCACATCACGTGTTCTTTCCCATATTCTATTTTCCCGTCGAGAAATGTAATTTTGACTCTATAAGTATAGGTTTATACACAAAGTTTGGCGAACGAGTGAATTTTTAATCGGGTCCCGTGCCCACCGTAGCGGTTTTACATTTCAGAGAAAAAACTAAATAAATAGATAGGAGAGGTAGTAACCTTGCTTAGTCTTAACAATGGAGGGGGGGAGAGAAAACATAGGTCCCATCTATCACGCTAGCTATAAAATGCAAAGGGGTCGAGGCCTCAGATCGTTCTTGGGCGGACTATTTCGATTTGTCAAAACGTTGTTTTTGAGGGGGGCGAAAGCAGTGGGAAAACAAGCGTTACAAAAAGGTTCGCACATACTGGCCGACATAGCGACAAAAGAACCCGGTCAAAAAGTCAGTGATATAGTTAAAAAGCGCGTCACTCAGGTGGTTGAGGGACGTAGCTTAAAAAGGGTAAAAAACGTAAACGACTTCATTCGAAGTGGGCGCCAGAGCTAGAGGGAACAAGAGAGCTAAAAAAGATATTTTCGACTAATTATGGAGTGTTCAAAAACAGAAATTGATCTTTTCGACGAAAAATGCATTCAAACGGTAATTAAAAATAATAAAGTGGTCAAATACAAACCCATCACCTCTGTCGACAACGACGCTCAGTTAGAGTTCTTTTGTCCCGGAGACGGCGAGTATTTTCGCGACCTCTCTTCGATTAAATTATATCTTCGTATTCAACTGGTGAAAGGGGACGGGACGGCGGTCGGGGCTGACAATAAAATTGGATGCGGCAACAACTTTCTAAATTCTTTATTCAGTCAAATCAATATCTCTCTCAACGAAACACCTATTGCAACCTCGACAGACAACTATGCGTACAGGGCTTATTTAGAGACTTTAACAAATTACGGTCGAGACGCCTCCGACACCCACCTGGTGAACGGTATGAGGTTTTTGGATACCCCTGCCTCTAACGGTGAACTCGCTGCATCCGTAGAGAACCAAGGCTTCGCCACGAGATTAGACTTGTTAAAACATCCGGTCGACTTGGCGGGACGTTTACACGCCGACATATTTAATATTTCACAATTGCTATTGGAAAATGTATCGTTGCGCGTTAAACTTATTCGAAACATAAGAGAGTTTTATCTGCTCACAGACGAGGACAATTTAAATACCGACTTGCGGCTGAAAATTTTAGACGCCACCCTCTTTGTGAAACACGTGGAAGTGTCGCCGACTATTTCACTCGCTATAGAAAAGACACTGTAACGAAAGCCGGCCCAATACCACCTCAATCGGGTGGATGTCAAGTCTGTGACCGTACCCAAAGGATCCAATTCTATGAATCTAAACAATGTTATTCAAGGAGTTATCCCTAAAATGGTTTTATTCACAATGGTGTCAAACGATGCGTTTGTGGGCAGTTTAACACGAATCCGTTCCAACTCATTCATAGAAACCTTGATCGTTTCGTCCTATATGTAAATGTAATCCAAAAACATTTGCCCATTTTGATAAATTTTGACAACGTCGGCACGTCCACCCTTGCCTATGACACATTGTTTTCGGTATTGGGCATACACCATCAAAACAACGGACATTTAATCACGCGAGACATGTTTAATAAAGGTTACTGTATGTGTGCCTTCGACTTGACTCCCGACATTGCAGGACAGGACTCGCACACCCAGCCTTCATACAGAGGAGAACGTGAGATTTGAGTTACAGTTCAAGACAGACCTTGACACCACCATAACATGTTTGTTTTACTCTGAGTACGAGGGGACGGTGTCGATAGATTCTAATCGGGAGGTGAAAATTAATTATTAACACCATTAATTCGCAATAAAATAGACACACTGCTGCGGTGCAAAATTTCAATCTATAAAGGGACATTTCCTTAGGACAAATTACCTCAAAATTTCACTCATCCTGCCTTATTTGTGGTCAATCTAGACCCTCACACTAAACCCGGTTCTCATTGGGTGCTTTTATAGTTTTCCAAATTTGGGGAGTATTTTGATACATATGCCAGAAGATCAAGCCTAGCGATGACTAGATTCTTGAATAAACACTCGACACGATGGACGAACAACAGCAAACGACTCCAAGACATAGCGTCCGGTGTGTGCGGTCACTATTGCTGCCTGTTTGCCGTTGCCAAGGACACCGGCTGGAGCCTGAAGAGATTCACAGACCTGTTCTCTACCGCCGACTTGTGCAAGAACGACCGACTGGCCGTCACGCTGTTCAAACGTCACTTTGGCCGATGTCCAAGGTGTAATAGTAGCGGTGCCCAGACTTGTGTTCCATCATTGGATATAAAATTATTATTATTATTATTAGCAATGCGTCTTACTAACCGTTCGGGCTATACGCACTTACGCTAAATGTGTAATGGTAGGGTGAATGTGAGATGAAATGGAGGACCTACAGTTTAACGTGGAATCCGAACCACGGTGGAGGCCTGGCATTCCTAACATTCACAAGATGTCTTGTCAGTGGGACCGAGGATTGAACCCCGGCCGCCAGCATGGAAGTCTGACACCTTACCCCTAGACCGCCAGGTCACCTGGATATAAAAGGTATAGTAGTATTTTATTTAATCATTTGTATTCAATTATCTGACAGATGAACATCATGTCGGCCATCTTTGATTTTTCATTTTTGTAGACTCGGAAAAGGAGTGGGTGGTCACCGAGCTAGCCATAGTTTTCATCGACGAGAAACAATCCTCGTGCTATCAATTTAATAAAACCACCGGCTTGTGCTACTCCAAATTGGTTCCAAATCTAAACCAAAATTTAGATGAATCCGTCGTGCCTTACGCACATAATAAACAAAAAGGGAATTTCTTATCCCGTCTCACAGGCCGGACATTTATCCCACTACGCAAGGACTATAAATGTCCCTTTGTTGATTTGATCAACTCTAATTGTTGGGGGTGTACCGCCCCTTGTCATGACATCACCCCGTGCGCGTTAAAAAATGCAAAAGCCATGGCACGATTCGTCAGATTTCACAGCGCAGAGAAATTGTATTAATTTGGTCCAATCATTGATGACGACGACGACCACGATACTAGCTTTAATTGTGACGACTGTTTATTACAGGTCATCAGTCTAGACGCAGACAGAGATGATGAAGGTGACGTGCAGCTGTAATATGGTGGAGGATGATTCACAACCATCGTCGTCGTTGCTAACCAAGACTTTCTACCTAAACGACAAACAGAACATACACGTGGCGGTGGGCCTCTTTCCTAACCGCAACATTTACGCTCACGTGATGTTTTCGTCAAATTCTAAACGTCTGATACTCACCGTCCCGCAATGGAACTTTTTCGTCAAAGAAATGCCGTTTTGGTCCGACTGTGTGCAGACGTGTGTAAACTTTGAGTCCAGCATGGACGATTTAACATTGTGGGGAAAAAACTTTTCGGCGTGTGGAAATTGTGTCTGAGTGATAAAAACATTCAGATCTACCTGTCTACGGACGAAATAAAAACTCTGTACAATCTTGAAAAATATATCACATGGCATGTAAAATATCTAATCACCCTAATGTATCGATGTTCAGAGACAATACCCTCGCCTCCAAATCGTTTGTCGACCCATCCGATCCTATCCCATATTTTGACTACCTATACTGTTTGATGATCTTTGTATTTTTATGGATAGCAATAATAAGTTGTGAAATATGTATATATTTTTTATTATAATTAAATGTGAAAAAACTTGTATTTATTTTTTCATTTCTAGTAATATTTCCCACTCATTTAAATTATATATCTGTAGTAAGAGCAATATAACTTTTTAGTGTATAGTTAAATATGACGTAATTAATAATTCAAACGTCCTACTGTCATAATGCATTAACTCTACCTCATCACTTAATATTATAATTCATTCAAATCTGATAAGGTGACGTCACTCCGAAATCACAATACTATCATCATGACGTCACTGACGTTATAATGTCACTATTATTTAAATGTCTCTAGCATAGCTACCCCCTCCAATTAATTATCTTATGACGTCACTGTAAAAACGTACACACTCCTGCACAATTAATTATCTTACGACGTCACTGTACCTGGCACTTAATATTATAATTAATTCAAATCTGATATATTATGTGACGTCTAGAAAAAATCCATTCCGTGACGTCACCATACAGTCATACACACAGGCTGACGACAAATACGTCACTCTGAAATCACAATACTCCCTCTGCATGAAAATAGAACAAAGTTGCCCAATTACTACTAATAGTATTACGTTAAAGTTATGTTTGGCTAATTAACAATATTATCTTGAGTAATATTACTAAATGTATATTTAAATAATTAAGTGAGCTTTGTTTATGTGCAATAAGGACATACTTTATAAAATTCACTTTCATTTTGTAACAAGTTACAAGACAAATGTAACAACTTACGAGTTATGGCTTAATCGAATGGGGGACACTCAACGAACCTCCAAGACGAACTGCAACACACGGCACTAGCACCAACTAACTCACTCCAAACAACCACCCGATAGACTGACACAGGCGCCACCTAGTGTCAAACCCGAGACTGGTGATAAACAAAGGAAGATAGTTGCGTCTTCCGGCCACGTTGAGGTTCTAGGCTATTCGACACGTTGCTAGGCACATCTCGACATCCCATTCTCTCGCCTCTCCTTCCTTCCCTCTCCTCGCGTCCCTATCCCTCTCCGTCAACTTTAGCTTTGTATATATAATGGTGCGCTGGTGGTCAATGGTCACTTATTACACCACCAGCTTATCGAGGTGAGAACGGTGACGTAGGGCAGGGTATTATTATTATTATTATTATAATTATTATTATTATTATTATTATTATTGTCTGTAGCTAAATTATATTTCGGCGTAATAGGGGAAAACTTTCTAAATTATTGTTCTGCTCACCTAATCTTAGTTTGAATATGTAAACTTACTAACGTCATGCGCTTCTCGCTGTTGTCAAAATTTTGTCACCTTTCTGCCGTCTTCTTGGGCTCCAGCCCTATTTATTGCGCCTATTGGCCTTATTAGTATATTTACATTCTATTGAATACGGAGAGTAAAACTCTGCGTCTTGGGCTTTCTCCCCGTCTAGTATTTATTTATGAGTATGCTTAGGATTAGCTGTCGTCTGGGTGGATTACATTATATTAGGAGACAGAACACTAACAGGATAGATTGGGACTTTGTCCGCTATTGGTCGTTTTTATTGTATAACATTATAATATTTGTTGGGGGTTATGAGGGCTTAACGCCTGTGTGTTACGCCGGACTTTTGAATATCATAAACTTTAAAGATCGCCTTATTGGATTGGACGTTCTTCGAGCATAGGACCATAGACTTTGATATAAGTCAAGTAGGATTTTTGTCTGATATGTTTAATTATGTTCATCGCACATTGTTGCATTGTTGCATTGTTGAGTTATGGTCTCCGTAATCTAAATGGAACTACTTCTCGTTAGGAAGGAAGACGCGCTTCACGCTCTATGTTTGTTGATATTCTATAATGCGTACCTTTTCATTGTTTATGACAAATAAAGATATGTTATTAAAATTAGGCCATTTCACCTTGTTTTCCAGTCATCCTCACCCTAGTACAGGAAAAGGGGGGTTGCAATTTATTAATTTTATTTATTCTCTTATTTTAATCATATATACAGTATTATTGGTGGCTTAGTGCTTTTTGAAATGGAATGTGATAATTTCGATGTTATCAAGTGACGAATTCAGTTTGCCGTAATGATTTAAAATTCTACCCTAATCGTGTATCTAATATGTTGATGACTAATCATCCCTTATCAGTGGTAACATGGTCTCAGGCGGTCATTTTCACAATAGACTAGATTGCTATAGTGGGGATGTCAGAACTCGAATCCCATTCGGTAGTACTTAGCGTGTTTTTTGTTGTTGTTGTTGTTGTTGTAAATGTAGTATCTCTATTTCTTCTTTAAAATGGGGTCTACATTTCTACTCAACTCTACCCGCCTTATTCGTATTTTATTCTTATAAATAAGTGGAGAACCTGAACTGGTAGTAAAAGAAGGGCCACACAAGAAGATAATAGGCTATATGGTGAGCTTAAAGTTTTCTTTTATCCCTATCCACATTTTTGCTCTCAAGAATTTACACCAGGAATATAACGAGACTAGTTACATGGAGGTAGCTTACGGCTTAGTATAAATAACATAGATGCATTCTTTATTAATTGGATGCATCCTAATTTAAATTGCTATCTCAAGAAGAATAAGAATAGGAGGATCTTTCTCATGGAATTAGGTGTGTTATTTATAAAACAAAACTGCCAGAGACTTCCTGCTACTCACTAGACAACCATGACTGCAGGCATTGATTAGCAGAGAATTAATTAACAGAGCAGTAAGTGTGCTAGATGTGTTTCTATAGTTTGCAACAAAAAAATTGACTCTAAAGATTGGCAGAATAACAGTAATGACAAATTTAAATTATGTACACCCAAACTCTCTGTGTTGTTATCGAGTTGTGGCCTTTGCTTAATTTTTACCATCACGTCTATCTAACTATTCAGGTTATACGAATATGTGATAACTACGCAAGTGAGCTAATCACGATAAAGGTTGAATGTATATTAAGTAACGCGTATTTGTGTGGAGGAAGAGTGGAAACCCATTTAAGAAAGAATCCTCCTCTCACACCTGACTGGGATTCGAACCTCAATTTCCTTGCCATCGGCAATCTTGTCTATTACGTGTTTGATGCCTTAGACCATGCGACCACTGACCTTTCTTGTTTAAATAATATAAAATCAAATTTAAATTGGTCTCATGTTACAAAAAATTACGACCAATCAACACACACACATTATATATATATATAATATTAAATATGTATTACTAAGAGATTTATTTTTCAAAAAATAATCATCGTGTTCCTAGTGATGTCAAGGGTGCTTAGAAAAACCAAAAAACCAAAAATTAAGTTGAAAGAGATTTATTTAGATGATTCAATAAAATCAAAATTAAACCCCACTACCAGCTAACTAATTGTCTAAACTAAGCCTCCGGCATCGATTCTGTTATAATAATGTAATGAATAGTATTTATTTAATTCCAATTAAAACTTTTATAACTATGAACTAAAATATAAATTGATTATTTTACTATAATTATTATTATTATTATTACCGTTTACATCGTTATTAACGCTTTATATTTATTTACAAAATATTATTTTTAATAAATATACAAACTAATAATTCAATATTTTGTATTTATAAGCTTTTAAAATTAGTCATCATGTTCAGAAAAAAAATCGATTACAAAATAAAATGGTATATTGTTTGGTTAAATAATTCTAACAAAAGTTTATATTTTACTGTTTACTTTTTCTATTTTAACTTTTAGTTGGTTATCGATACACTTTCTTCGAGCAGAAGTTCAATAAAATATATAATATGAATGAATATAATGTCCTGCAAAAGCCATTCTTGGGTTATTTTAAAATGTAACGGGAAAGAAGGATACTCTATCTTCAGTAGAAACGAAGAGATAAGTCCCTGGAGGCTGTTTGTCCACTTTGCCAATCATGCTCACCAAGGGATATATCTTTAACATAGAAATGAGGGAAGTTCAATTTTATTTATTTCCTAAAGGCAAATGACCTAAAAAGTTGTAATCAAAACAATGAGAAATGTTTATATCAATTAAATTTTAAAAAATCAAACCAATTTTTGATTAAATTTAAGAGTAAATATGCTGTTAAAATGTTAATAATATCGAGAGAGAGAGGTACATTTTATTCTATAAATGCGTGGCTATTCAAGCTAGGCCCAGGCAATGTTAACAGTGAAAGGTCTGTCTTCCAAGAATTGACTATACTATGAGCTTATCTTATAGGCTATACCATAGGGTATCCATTCAGGGTAAGATTGCTACCTTACAGAGTAAATGAAAGGTGTATTGTTCAGTTCGTTGTTGGAGGGTTCCCGAGCTTTGGTAAACAGGAAAGCGGAAAATGAAAGTTAGAGAGAGCTTGGGAAACATTCTCTGAGTTTTAAAAATAAAATTAGTTCATCGATTAAAATAAAAACTTTATGAAGTATTGATGTGGATAGAAGTAGTCCAGCGTACATATACATCATGCCACAGATAAAATGTTGCTAAGCGCGTGTTTTCAAAAATGTGCAACTTTCTTAGACTAAAGGTGATCACAATCGTGATTAAGGAAAGATAACGTGTATGGCTTTGGATTCATTTCCAGCAATTTTTAATCTGTTTGCCATTTTAAATCAGAGAGCCAGTATCTGGTATGGTATGTGATGGAGTGTTTCTAGTGTAAACAAAGCTTGCTAAAACTCATTCACACAGTCTTCACTAGAACAATAATACATAAGCTCTAATCTACAAACATCACATTGAATTTGTTTCTGTTGATGACTGACCAATGAGTGTTCTACTGTGTAATGAGAACCTATCACAGCTAGGCCTACTTTCCAAAATAACTCTGCTTGCCTTGGAAATTTTCCTCGGCATCAAAATGCAATCTTTTTATTTCCAAACAAATTGCATGAAATAGACCAAACACACGCAACTATTACACATCTAAGAGAGGCTGACTAAACAGCATTTCACATAAACATGTGAAATTTTAACAAGTCATGGCTGGAGTACGAATATTTTGGTCTAAGAGTCAGATGAGCAAGATAGCAAAATTCATAGTCTTCTTTGTTCACACTTGCTATAGAAATGTTTACATTATCTGCCCCAAAAAACATCCGTCTATGAAGGAGGTGTGTACATTCAAGTTTAACAGTAAAATTTATCCACACAAGCATAAGAACCTCAAGACCTCACCACACTTCCTTAGGCCTGCCATAATTCACATCAATATATTTGGGGGTACATACACACCACGAAGTTCTTAGTTAGGTAACTTTCTCCTTTTTCCTGTTTTTTCATATCTTTTAGGCTTAGACATTTTTCTCATAACTTTGTTGGGAATGAAGGCCCACTGCGCAGGGAAGAAGGAACCAAAATGTTGTATACCTCTTCCTTGCTGTCACAATGAGAACAGATTTAACAGCTCAGAAACGTTTACTTGACGGTAAATAAGGGACATCACACATAACTATACTGACACATTACACCAGTCGGAGACTTTACTCAACTGCCGTAACAGGATCCGGCAATCAGTTTCCTGGGAAACAAACACACCTTGCAAGGATCCTCTAACCCAGCATGACTGTGTCTTTCGAGTGTAGCCACGCATTTTACGTGTGCAGTGGACCATTTAGTGACCAATGACCCTATGTCTGCCATAAACCCGGTCATCACTGGACAGCTGGGAAAACCACCTCCTTTGCCAGACCTCCATCTGTGTGAGGAGCTGGTTCCTCGGTACCTAGCCTCAGGAATCTCGTGGGAACTTTCAGCCTAAGCTACCCAGTAGGGACCTTGTCGAGGTTTGCTGATCATATTTCCTGGAAGGTACTTGCTACCAACCACTTTGCGTGTGTTGAATAGGTGGGAGGTCCATTCACTCTCACAAAGAGAAATCAACAAAGACTTAGCCACCCTTTAGGCTAGACCCTTCGGTCGTTGCCCAGGGCCACCACGAGAAAGAATTTTACCAGAATTTCCAGACAAGAAACAAACCCCAGGAAGAAGGGGTCCCATCCTGGTCAGGGCAGTCGCCACGGAGGCGAGATTGACTCAAACTCATGAGCCAAGCCCAGCGATTTCCCATTTGACGGTAACTACATTAAACATTAGGTATAAACATCAGTCTTTAATATTTTCAATTTAAAGCCTTGATGTTCGATTTTTTCATGATCATGATTGTTAGCAAATATTTTTTTAACAACTGGTGATTTATAGTTATATCCGAGGCACCAATGAATACAAAACAATTAATTATGTTAAAATTGCACTAATTTATACTTTTCAACGGTTTTGGAAAAAGTTAAACAATACTATGCTTATTTTACTAATAGTACTTTTATGGTACGTAGATCTACATAAATTTAATTAATACTATTGTTTTGAAAAGCAATTGAAATTCTAGTGTAATTTATTATAAATTAATATTAATTAAGGTTGTTCAAATAATGTGAAAAAAGAATCATCTGTGTTTTTACCAGAGTACATTTTATATGGTAATTATTCTATAGGTTACCCGGTGGCCTACGGGTAAGGTGTCAAACCTCTGTACAGGGAGTTCGAGGTTCAATGTGCTGGAAGTTCGAGATTCAATATTCAGTCTTGGCACAGATTTATCTGATTTCCAAACCCTTCCTTCACCTCTGACAATACGTGTACTAATCCCAATACCAGGCCTCCACCGTGGTTCGGATTCCATGTTAAACTGTAGGTCCTCCATTTCATCTCACAACCACCATACCACTACACATTAGCGTAAGTGTGTATAACCCAAACGGGTAGTAAGACGCGGTGCTAATAGTAATAATAATAATAATAATAATAATTTAACGCGTCAATCTAGCATTAGTTTGGATTACCTGTGACGTGGATATCGAAGCTCGAGTCTCGGTCGAACGAACTGAGTGGATTTCTTTTAGCGTTTATCAATCCGCCACTATTAAAATGCCCATGAATTTAGTTTACATTATACCTTTCCCCTTATTTTTCCTGTGGTTTAAATTGTTTCTCTTATAGAGCTTCCGGTAAATTAATATATTAAAATTCAAACAATTCAATTTTATGCTTTTAAACCAAATTATTTTTCCTTTGCACGCGAGTCAAAAGTGAAGTGAAATATCCTATTTCCATATCCTAGTTTAATTATAAGCCCCTAAAAAGGGCATAACATTAGTGAATGTGTCGTAAAGCCGAGCTATGTTTAGAGCATAATCGCAAACCCCACGGCTTTCAGGGAAGTATTCGCCAACTAAAACGTATCCCACCACAATGTATCTTCTAAAAATAATTGTGTAAAGGCTTCGCATTATTTTAAAAAAACATCCTAGTGGGGTGAATCTATTTTTAAGGTTAGATCTTTTAGTTTAAAAAAACTAAACAACATATTGTATCTTTGTCAATTTATTCTGTTAGTAGAAAGTGAACCTTAAATGTCTTATTCTGATGCCAGGAGAATTATCAAACTAAGAGAGGTCTCCAGGAAATTTGTTAAGCTTCAACGTCTATGAGGCCAATCTAGCGTTCAGAAATTCCTCAATTATATGAGAGAGGGGTTCTGGTAACACAAGATAGGTAACTAGGTAGGTGACTAGGTAAATACCGCTAAAAGGCTCAGTTTGGAACACATGATATCACCCCTTAGTGGGCCCTACAGACGAACTACAGTAACATTGAAATGTGAAACATGCACAGCTGAATAAGATGTTGCCTCTGTAAACAATTATCAAACACTTCAATCAATAATTCACATTCTATGCCTGTCCCACGTGGCTATATTTATAGTTATAGTGGTATAAGACAAATGTAGTAACAGATTAGGACAGTTATTGTTAAATATCTCCGCCAATTTATTTTTTATGTTTGTATCACGTGACTACCTGCTCAGGATATCACACTATATTTGTTAGGTTTATTAGGTGTTTTTTTGCCTGTTCTTGCAATACGCATACACTAACTACGTGGGTGGAATATGGATATGGAAGGTAGAGTGTTGAAAGAAATGTATCCTCATTTGCGTCCAAGTTTAGCGGTAAATTAATTTGGGGCCACTAAAAATTAGCAAAAGAATTTTATTAGAAAATCTACCTTTCAGTTTTATAAAAGAAATTGGTAAAAGGACCACCCCAGATTACATAAAAGTTGAGAATTTTGGAATTTCAAAATAGGATCCAGGGAAATGTATTAATGATGGGGGTGGGGTCATTAAAATTGATAGGCTAAGAGGAAATAAAAAAACTTTTTCACTATGGTATACAATTTTAATTTAGTTGAGTCAGATAAAATAAATATAATATTAAAAACACAAAAAATAAAGAAAACCTTAAAGGAGATCCACATCATTGTTATTATATAGCTGAGTATCGAAGGCTGAGCTATCGCCTGTACAAGGGTCACGTGATAGTTAAATAAACAACTTCTGGTGACACAGCTTGATGGACTATGATGATCTTCAGGAAACCACGATGCTTATTTATTATATATGTATCTATATGTATCTATATTAGATATATTATTTCTTTATTTTAGCACCGCGTCTTACTACCCGTTTGGCTATAAGCTTATGTACTAATTACGCTAATGATGTTATGGATGATGCAAGTTATACTTATAGGGAGTGTACCTGCATTTTCATGGAGGAAGAATGGAAAACCACCACCAGTATACCAGACTGGGATTTGAACCTTGATCTCTCCGTCATTGGCAGTGTAATATACTGCGAGTGTAGCGCGTTAGAACACGCGGCCACCGAAGCAGGTTTAAACTCTTAGATAAACCGTTATGTTCCTTTTCCCAACAGGTTTATGTAAAAATGTCTATTACTCCGTGCCACTTAATATTATTAGCGTTCTTAGACTTAAACTGTGTTTTAAATGGATCTCGTTCGTTGGTGCACTCAGTTTGGGATTAAGTAGTATTTTGATTCAAGATTTAATTGTTTTGGCATAGTTGGTTTTGGACTGCCATAGTTATTTCATTATTTTAAAAGCAAGAATTTTAAAAGTGTTGTAGCTGGATGATGTATTTCCTAGTTTTATATAGTTTTGGTGCTAAATAATCTTTCGAATAACCTGTTAAACTGCAATAATTACTAAACAAAATATCAAGCTATTCCATTTTTTTATCTTCTAAAATACAAATAGCTCTAAATACCCTAATTGTTTCACTAAACAAGTAAAAAGAAATGTTATTTTAGAAAAAAAATTTAAACACAACGACGATTTAATAAATAATATACAAATAATTTGAATTGCACATTTATATATACAACCAGTGTAAAAGTTATTTTTTTAAGTCAATCAATCCTGTACAATTATATATATAATTGTCTAATGGCTGGAAATAGGCCAACTACCGAGTCGCTAATGGCTGCGTTGTCTGATGGCCGTGATCTTTGATAATCACATGTTTATAAGCTGACGACTTCCGCACGTCCATCTTAGACTCTGCCTTAAACTATGAGTGAAGAATGACCATGGGCACGGGACGAATCCTGGATAGCTCAGTGGTAAGAGCATTGGCGTACTAAGCCGAAGGTCCCGGGTTCGATTCCCGTGTCCAGGTGTCATTTTTCAATNTCTATTTTGTTGGTTTAACTTTCTAGGTACACTTTCCAATACACCCAAGTTTTTAAGACCCTCTCTCTTTAATTTAATGAGAATGATGGCCAATGTGTGCTTTCTAGCAATAAGATATGAAACTTTTTTTTTTCAATTAACTGTATAATATACTTTTTTCCAGTTGCAAGCGTGTTCTTTAAGCGAATTTAGTCAGCGCAAAGAGCTGCAGACCGTCAAAGGGTGATCACAGCTTCTATCGTTTGTCATAATTGACATTTTATTAATAAGTTATCCGGAACTGAATGTGTTTTGCTGCTCTACTTCTTTACCCCCTCTACTTCTTTACCCCCTCTACATGCCAATGAGGGGAATAAATAATAATAATAATAATAGGTTTATTAATACAACACTACTGCTGAAAAGGTGCTCAAGAATCCGCAATCGAAAGGACTATTGAGGTAACCAACCATATATTTTTAGCATTGACATGAAAACATATTAAAAATTAAATTTTTGAAAAAATTAATCAATTATATTAATAATTAATTTCATAGTAATGGATATAAATTTAATATTCAGCATAGTTAGTTAAATTTTTATTTGAAAATATCTGGGTTAAGGATGTTTAACTATATTTTTGGTCAAGTAACGAGGAAAAATGGAAATATAGCTTCACTTAACAAATGTTAAATTGGAACTATTAATATAATAAATAATATAAAAAATAAATAAAAATAATGTATACTTCAGGAAAATATATTTTTAATGGCAGTTTACTGAATATTTTTTAATTTGATATATTTAAAAGAATAATCCTAATAATATGGTTAAAATTTTGTATCTGGGAACTATATTACGTTATAAGTAATAATCTGTGATTTTTGAGAGAAAAAAAATATTAATGTAGTTTACATTTACTCATTTTATAAAGTTGGAATTTAAAAAAAATAGCCTTTAATATTTAATTTAAAGGGGGTATGTGTGAATTATGTTCATGATAAATAAAAATATACTACGATAGTTAAAATTTTAAGTTATTTTAAAACTAACTGATTTTAAAAAATTGGAGTTTTTGTATAAATTATCAGAACCATTTTTTTTTTAGATTTTTATAAAAAGATTGTTTATTAACATTAACAATTTGATGGGTTAGTGTTTATGAGGAGATTTTAGATCTACTTAGGTGTAGATTCACTCAACACCGATTTTCTATTATTGGCCTCCAAACTAAAATTAATGATATCTATAAAATTTTGTAACTTAGGGTCGAACAATTTATTTATCATATTTGTTTCTGGCTAATTTTTAGTGAAAGATTTATTTGGACTGAAATATAATTATTTAGTTAAATTTACACTAATTTCTAAATACGTTTAACTTAATCTTGAGGAGCTAGAACCAATATTTCTTAAGTTTGATCCAGCGATCACTTTCACTATTTACGACCATGTAGCTCTATGATATTTCCAGTGTTATGTGCATCTTACGCTTGTATTTCGTCCATGCTTTTCTTCCAAAAACTGAATCCGATTCATCTAGCTCTTGCTAAGTCTGGTGAGACTGCTCCTGTAAATCAAGGGAAGGGTTGATGAAGTTGTTTCAATATATGTGGATGAGCGGGGGAAAAGAAACCACGTCATGATTAAGTGACGTTGCTAACGCAATTCATTGCAGGGACATATCTTGTGAGGAACACTTTCATTTAACCCCCTCAGGGGCCATTTCTTGTAATATCTCCTGAAATAAGTGGAATGACACAATAATAAATACTTTTTCATTTAGTATATTGTAATATATTTAAAATTGGCTCATGTAAATTACCTTCAACTATTTTACTCTCCAAAAATCAAGTACCTACGCAGAGTTAACTGTTAAAAATATAAATCCACAAATATATATTTCGAAAAAAAAAAAGTAATTTATTTTCAAATCATTTTGAATTTAATAAAATCAGTTGTTACTAAACGAGACTTAAACTTATGTGAAGGGCGCTGCTGAATTCTCGCGTCAGCTCTAATTGTTTTGAAAATTAAATGTAACTAGGTCGAATACCCTCCAAGTATTCCTAAATTAGTTCCTTCTACGTATTATGATGTCATCACACATTCTAAAAAGTTTATTTTCTAGGACACCTGCGGGAGTTTTAACTGGTGGCATGCAGGAATGTTGTGAATACGCAACGGCCCCAGTCAGGATGTCATACGTCTCGCTCATTTGTACCGTATGTTTACATAGCATAGTTCGTGCAAGTTCTATCACGTTGGTTTAGTTGGCTGTAGTTGTTGTTCACGTGTGGTTGGTATTATACATAAAAACATGAAATGAAGGAAGGAACACGAGGAATAAAATTATTTTTTGACAAAAATATAAGTTTTTGAATTGAAACTTAAATATTATGATTGTTAGGTATTTTGTAAATTAAGTTACAAAGTTTTACGTAATTTATATTTGTATTTATCAATTAAAACGTACTGATTTTTTTTCCTAATAATTAATAAGCTATATTTTTCTAACACTTTGACATTATCGTAATTTTCTTTCTTTGAATAAAATTTACGAAAACCCAAGATTATTAAAATATGTTTTACTAAAATTGCTTCAATAATAATAATAATAATAATATGTGTTAAAGTATATGTTTTTTATATTATGAATTAGAACATTAAATTATATTTTTTAAATGAAACTTCACCAGTCCTCATGGTAATTTATTAGTATCTTCCCCTAAAACTTAATTTTAAGCCTATAATTAAAATTACGATTTATCGACACCATCGTCACCATGAATAAAATAGTTTTTTCTATAAACATATTTATCTTTTTACCCTAACTTATGTTTCTGTGTATTAATGGGTGCCACACCTAGAATTATCACTGCTATAGGAAAGCGTACGAGAGAAGGTAACATTCATTATTCTGGTGTTTAAGTAAGAGCACAAAAACATTATATTGTGTAGAGAGAACTCACACTAGGTTATATTGTAAACAAGAACATGTAAACAAGTCACCTATTGCTCAAAGTTATAGCATTAAGGTTATTTATCAATCATTCAATATCTCTTTGACTATCATTTAGTAGTCTCTCGCAATGAATTTTATAGAAATCGTAACAAATAAAGGTAATAAAGTCAATTATTTGTATATATATATATTTATGTTTTATAAAATGTGTGTTTTAAGCTAGTGACATATTTCTTGGAGTTGTTCAAAGCTTAAGTGAGGCCTCGAAAGATTTATAGATCTGTTGTCACGTCAGTTTCCATTACAGTTGTTCCGAAAATATTGCTGGTTGTGAGGTAAGCAATATAAGAACAAAAACGTGAATAGCCCCCGAAATATTCAATTTTTTTAAATGAAGCCTTAGAATAAGAACGTAATCTAACGTTTATAACCAATAGAGAATAAAAAAAATTGGTGGAAGGCCGTGTCACATTTTTAACGTGTAAAAAAAAGTTATTTTCTTAATGAAAATATTATATTGAAATAATGAATATTCTAGTTTAGTCCTCTTAATTTTTATCAATTATGCTCTCAATAACTATGCGTTAACTGTGCAGCAGTGGTTATGTAACGGACACTGTCTTCAAAAATACTTCTTTCAGATTTTGAGAAAAATAGTGCATAATGTTGTCTAAAAGGTGTTTACAAGCGTAGAAATTCAATTCTGTTGTTTTTATATAGGACAAAGATGGTTTAGAAAAATAGTATATATGAGTCTAAGAAAAGAATATATGGTACCTTTGATGATTCAAGAATCGGCTATTGGCTAAAACATGTTTTTGGTTTGCCAATTTTAGATGAGAATGTAGTTTCAGAGGCATTTAGTCAGCTTATTATCATAGCACATGCTAAAGAAAGAGTGTTAGTATTTATTGATTATATTTTGGATAGTTACATTTCTGAGGATTGTATGTTTCCATAATATAGATGGAACCGTGGTATAGTGTTCAGCGCAGCCTAGGGGTCACAGGCTCGATTCCCGGCTGGTACCATAGGTTATTTACCTGAAATAGGGATTATCCCAGCGGTCACCAGGTTTTGTTTAATTAAGCTTAATCTACTTCACACCTTCATAACCACTATACTAACATAATCTTATTGTGGGTATGGCGTGTAGACAACCTCCATAGGTGTACCCTGGGTAACGCTTTGTTCCACCAGATAAGATAACCGTGGAGATGTAGAACTGCAGGGTGTTCTTGTACAGTGACAGTTGCCTGTATTCTGTCAATATGTACAGTTGAGTGTATCCTGTCATTACGTAGAGATGACGACTGTATCCTGTCAATACGTACAGTTGACGATTGTATCCTGTCAATACGTAAAGTTTATGGCTGTATCCTGTCATTATGTAGAGTTGATGACTGTATCCTGTATACGTAAAGTTGACGACTGTATCCTGTCATTATGTAAAGTTGACGGTTGTAATCTGTCATTATGTAAAGTTGACGGTTGTATCCTGTCATTATGTAAAGTTGACGGTTGTATTCTGTCATTGCGTAAAGTTGACGACTGTATCCTGTCATTACTTAGAGATGACGACTGTATCCTATCATTATGTAAAGTTGAAGGCTGTATCCTGTCATTGCGTAAAGTTGACGACTGTATCCTGTCATTGCGTAAAGTTGACGACTGTATCCTGTCAATACGTACAGTTGACGACTGTATCCGTTCATTACATAAAGTTGAAGGCTGTATCTTGTCATTACGTAAAGTTGACGACTGTATCCTGTCAATACAGTTGCTATCTCTCTTTCAAATATGTTAACATTTTAGGTCTAACTTAAAAAAAAAAATATTTTACCCTATTAGTTTTTGCATGACATGATTACATTAAAGTTTAATAGTCACCACTAAACAAGTTTTTTTTAACTTTAAATCGATAAGGTTTTCCAAATAGATAGACATTAAATGTAATCCTGATTCTTTCAAACACGTTTCTAATGCACTCTCTTACGATATTTATAAAAACAAAATTTTACTTATGAGTAAATAATTAGAACCAAAAACGGTAAATACTTTCTTCTGCAATATACCATAAATTGTTACCGTTTCAAACGTCAGTCATCAGTAAACTACTTTCAAATGAACTTTTCTTTGGTAAACAAACATTAATTATTTAGCATGTAAAACTCTCGCCAGATACTCATTTTAAACTAAAAATAAAGAAAATTTTCAAAAAATTAAAACAATAAAAAATTAGTCATCATTAAATTACCCCAATCATAATTTCCTCCAAAAAACAATATCCGGTGTCTTTTTTATCTCAATCCATGACCAGATATTATTTCTTTGAAACTAAAACGTCTAATCCCGTTTTTAAAGAGATCAAATTTTCATAACTCACTTCTTTCCGGTACCAAACCCTAAATTTAAAGCAAGAATTTTAAAGAAATCCATAGGAACTCATCATATATCTAGCTAGGGTGACCATAATCCATCAAACCTCTTAGGTTCTCGCCCAAGAGTTAGATAGACAGACAGAGACTCTCGTCACAGCCTCCTATTTAGACGCGAGTGTAAATGTCTCGAAGCAAGGATCGTGTTTCCGCGAATGTTGAGCAGTCATTGTTCCAGGACTCATCAATAGCTCCACTTAGCATTGCAAATCACTTTCCTCCCATTGTGCCTCCTTCACCAAGTTGGATCTCTCCGGAAACTTTACAGGGCAGCTTTCTCCAAAGTTTCGCTCACTTCGTGTTCAATTTCTTCTCGAGAGTTGTTTTCCATCTCGAGATCAATACGACAGTACATCCCAATCCTTTGCTGTTGGCGGGAGATCTCCTCAAAATACTGGATAAATCAGCATATCCGGTCTGTAGTAGCAAACAATAGGTAGTTCTGGTCTGATATCCACGCATAACGCATAGCGCACAGTGCATAGTTCATAATAAAATTACAACCGTTTACTCAGTGATAATCAGTGATACACAGTTATTAAAGTCACTTTATTTGTTTGTATTTCTGTAAGTTGGCCTATATGATCTACTTTGTTATATAAAGTCCTTAAATATACTTCTCTTAAAGGTCTGCTGGGAATACAATATTTAAATATAGAACCAACCCTAAATCATTTTTTTTAATCACCACGTCTTAATACCTGTTAAAGTGATACGTATTATATGATAGCTACTCTAATGGGGTAGGGATGAGGAATGAAGAATATTAAAGGTAATACGCCCGCATTTTCTTGGAAGGGGAATGCTAACCAACTAAGGAAAAATAAACCCCAGTAGACCCGACCAGGATTAGAACTCATATTACAGATATGCAATTATAGGACATCATTCGTGGTTCAGTAATAGTCTTAAAAAAACACGGTTTCTAGACGTTGACATCAATCAAGAAGATCTATTCATTAATAATATTTCTAAATTTAATAAGACGATCTAAATTTTTGAATCCGCATGTTCTACGACAATATGGAACCCGCCTGTGTATACATTCACCCGTGAATTTGTTTGGACTTATGGGGAAGAGAAGTCTATATAGGGTAATCAAGCTACTGCTCTAGTCTGGACTTGATATGAACAGTAATATTGTTCTCAACATTATAAATACTGAAATACGAGTATCTCTAATATTCCAGAGCATTATTTTAAGGATTTTTACCTGTTAAATGATGTGTATTTGTCCAATAACCATATATTTTCTTTTCCTTTAGCTTATACATTTAAAACACTATAGAATCTCTTAGGTTTGGATTAGCCAAATCAAAATAAACGTTATTAAGTACTCAACTATTTGAACACTAGTACAATAGCCCCATGCTATAATTACCAAATACTAAATAGTAATATAATATACATATAAGTAGGCGTTATTGATTTGCTACGCCAACTCAAGTTTCTTAGTAGTAGTTGGGTGGCCCAGCTGTAACAGGCCAGGATTGGTTGAATTTGATCACGTGACCACGCCCCGTTTGCTCTCTGATTGGCTGTTGGTTTACCCCTCCCCTCCTTCTGACCCCTCTCCAATCCTACTTACTCCCGTCCGCTCCCCCTGGCCCCTTTTCAGTGTTACAACTTGTTTATTCTTGTTTCATTTGTTATTTTATTTGTGCTCATTGGTTATTTATTCATTAGATTTTTATTTCTGGGTAGGTTGGAGTTTTTATATTTATTTACTGGTGTGCAGTCCACGGTTTCGGGCGCTTCTACCGTGGCATCAGCACGGAGCACGTAGCTCTCCTGATAGCAGCGTAGCGTAAAATGCGACCAGTGACCGGCTGGCAGCTATTTGCCACCGTTTCACTTTTCCCTCGCTCCCCAGCCTCCTTACATCATAACGGCACAGATCTAAGTTACACTGACTGCTCCCTCTCTCAAGACTCTGTTGGACTGCCTTTAAATTCACCCCTTCCCACCCCCCTTACTTCATCATACCCCTTCTCAGTGGGAGTCGTCAGATGTCAAACAGTAACTTGTTATATATTTTGAAATAGGGTGGCAACGACCTTGTTGAAGAGGCATGAAAACCCAAGGTCACTTGGTACATCAGTCGTGGCCTTCTGAAGGTCGCAGGTTCAAATGTGCTTTCTAAATACCCACTCTGAGAACAATGATTCGATTTCCCCCCAACAAGAGCCTGACATTTAGACGGCGTGCACACCGGGATTCGGACCTCAATATCTTTATCACAGCTAATGTATGTTAGAACGGCCGCACTTCCTGAAGGATTGTTAATTTAGTTCACCATGGATTTGAACCTTGGTATCTTTGCCAGATCGATATAGATTAATAGGCGTTATATATAGGTATATTTTAATGGTAGCTATTTAGCTTATTGCGTTTTTGGTGCACAGCTGTATTTGCTTCTTTAACAAACTGGCAAGAAGCTGAACCACGGACGTTTGCCGAGGTAGTTCAACTGGTGGCGCCCAATAGCCTGGACCAATTGACGTCTTTTTTACCTAGGAGGGAATTTACTTGGCAGAAAACAAGTGGTCTATGTATAATTAGCTTCCTGCGATAGATTTTAGAGACTTGGCAGTAGTTTTATTTCCGTGATAGTAATAAAATTGTATTTATTTAATTTAAAATTATTAGGATTTCTACTATCTGGATGCCACCTTGAGGGGGCACGTAACACCAGCAGCGAGCTCACCGGTTGGTGTGTGGGTGCCACCTACGGAGACAAGCGATTCGGTGGTGAGCATTGACCTTCTTGATGCGGTTGGTGCTCAATCCAGCACCACCGCCTTCACCCCACCACCAGGCGCCACCCCTCAAGACCATGTTTCAGTCTCAGGAAAGGCTAGCAATGGTGTGCCCGATGTTTGGGCTGAATTGGATGCGATAGATCACCTAATATGTACGTACCGTCTAAAAGTAATAATACTATAGCCAGTAGCTTGTAAATAGACAGTTTATTTCGCAAGAATTATCCGCGCCCTCTCTTTCTCCCAAACTACCGTTTTGGCCATATATCTACTACACCTTTGTCAACAGCCCGTTCCCAAGTTTAAACATAAGAAAGAAAATTATAATTGGTGTTTTAATCACGTTTGCGTTGTGCTGGATCAATATTCGGCCATAACCTTAACTCGCTAGATAGCATGTTTGTATACCAAAATATTAGTACCGGGTTCAATTCCCAACATGGTTAAAAATGTTGCTTTGACAAATTATCAGACAGCGTACAGGGTTTGTGGATGGTATAGTGTTGACATTTTATGAATAAAAAAGTTACCCGAGCTTTAGACTGGAAAACAGTAATGGATATAAATTAAATGGTTTTATTTAATCTCTACAAAGAGAAAACTTAATTCGGACCCTTAAAATACCTTATTTAAAGCTATATTTCTTGAATGATTAGTGTGGTTGTGGGTCCGCACTCTTAACTTGTTCGAAAGCATGTCTGTATACCAAACTATTGGTACCGGGTTCGATTCCCGACCAGGTAAAAATGTTGCTTTGATAAATTATCAGCCAGCTCACAGAGTTTGTGGATGTTATAGTCTTGACATTTTATGAATAAAAAAAGGGACCCAAGATTTAGATTGGAAAACAGCAACGGATATAAATTAAATAGTTTTATTTCATTCTAAAACTCAATTCGGACAATTAAAATTGACTTCTAACATCAATATATATTTTTAACAAATTTGTGTAACTAAACATTTCGCCCCAATACCTTATTTAAAACTTAATATCTTGAAGTGTGGTTGCTTATTGGTCTAATAGAAGCCGTTGAAAGCCGGTTTAGAGCCCAAAAATACTCTATTCAATTATATGTAGTAGATTTAGTGTTCCAATGTACTTTAAGTATAAAGAAAAGATAATTATATTATTGCTTTAGCCATGACAGAACCTAATATTTTGTTTTGTCGGACAAAGGGCACAAGATTCGATTCCAGACAGGGGGTGAAAATGTAGGTTTAAACGCGATGGATTTTATTTTGAAGCTGCCCTAGTGTTAAAGTGTATTTTATTACTCGAACACTTTATGAAGTGTTCAGCACTCGATTCCCGGCATGGATAAAAATTTGGGTTTAACCTTTAATAGTGATAGATTAGCTGCCATGGACTGTATTTATTACACATACCTTGTGAAAGATCCAGGGTTTGCTTTTCTAAACGGATGAAAATGTAGGTTTAAACTTTCATAGTGATAAATTAACTGCCATAAACAGTATTTATTACTCACACATTACGAATGTGGGTATCAATTAAAGCAATTGCAAAAACATATTATATTTAGTGGTATCATTTTCACGCGTAAGTTTTCAGAAAATAATTATATTTCAAGTGTTTATGCTTTTGTGTTTTTAAGCTAATTTGAATGAGGTTTTTTCCTAGGAGACAGTGTTCCAGTGCTGCCACCAGCCGTGTTCCCCCTTCACCTCGCATCAGCAGCATCACCACCTCCATGACAGTGAGTCAGGGTTCAATCCCAAGCTGTGGCGAGATGGACGAGGTCCATGGTACTTTATCAACAAGTGGCGATGGCCGGACCATCTTCAGCACCCCAGACAGGAATTATTGGCCCGGTAAACCAGGTTGGTGGATCTTCGTGCCAAGGTATTTCTCTTCGATTCGTCGAGGAGAGAATTAAGCAATTAAAGCAGTTTTTTATGTCAGGCGTAAATTGATCATACAATTAGGGATGCCAGAGAGAGATCATGACGCTCAAACCTGGCTCTAGGAGTAAATCAATGCTCTGCTAAGACGTCTCCAGGATCATGAAGTAAGCGCCGAGGATCACGTAGGTCTACTATTAGTGACACAGACTTCACGTCAAGACCTATATTTGTTTCATTTAGGCGGGCAGATCAGCTTGGCGCGCAGGCTGTGCTCTCTACTGTAGAACGATTATTACAAAGCAATGCTTCATTCCTCACCTCGTTACCCTTGTATATCAAGCTAAGACACTTTAAAGAGTGTAGCGGGAGGGGTCATCATAAATGTGGTAAACTCTCTCCTGCTAGCATATATAGCCGTAAAACCCAAGGGATAATTACGATTAAAAATGGCGACATACTTTGCCTTGCCCGAGCATTGGTTGTCATCTAGGCTGTGTGGGACGTTAAAAGAGAACCAGGATGCATGGATGTGAACACCTTTCAACAAATCAAAATGGGTCGTCCTATTCAAAATTTCAAAGCAGAGGAACTATGTCGTTATGCCCGTGTGAATCTTTTAAAAGGCAGTGGGCTAACCAAGTTAAAACCATTTCAAACATACCTCTCCGAATACAAAATCACAGTGTTCAGGGAACTTCAGGGGACGCAGGTCCTATATGAGGGGCCTATTCCTCTCGAACAGTCCTTTAAGGGTTACATTGATTTTTATTTTTACATCGGTAACAAAACCATTTTGATGCCATAACATCCTTGACAGCCGCATTTAAGTGCTCGTACTTTTGCCACGAGTGCCGTGTACAGTTCAATGATAAAAACCAGAACAAATGTGAATACTCGTGAAAAAAGTGCTACGCTAAAGCGGTCTGCAGTGGAGATTAATCTGTGACATGTAAAGACTGCGGGAATTGGTTTACAAACCAGACATGTTTTGATAACGATAAACATCCCGGTTTTTGCAGAAGTTAAAATGTTGATCTGTGATGTCAAAAATGTTTGTGAGGTCTGTGGGTAATTTTTCAGTTGGAAAGATCAAATTATTCACACTGGTGTTATGAAAACTTTTGTAGAGTATGCGATACATATCGTCCTTTAGGTCATTTCTGCTATATGAAGTAGGCTCCATCCAAGCCATCACTTGTCATGTTTGTGTTCTAAGATTTTGAATGCAGACAAAAACTATTTTTCACGGTATAGTCAACACGTACCTGCATGAGCCTGACCTCTTTGTGTACAGAAGTGTTGCAAGGCCTGCCTTCATATCGATATAAATGACCATCACTGCACCGAGTGTGGGGGAGATAGGACTCACATATTCAAGGGTGATACCTTAATGGGCCATTGTTTCGGATTTATAGAGAAAATTAAAGCAACATAATTTAAGGATATCACCCTCCTAGGCCATAATGCTAAATGCTATTATGGGAATTTTATTTTAAAATATATGATGGAGATTAAAAAATTGACTTTATAGCTCATATAGACCGGTGGGAAAATCATGTCCATGCGTCTCGGCCCACTTAAATTTATTGACTCACTGAACTTTCTCCCAATGTCGCTGTCCAAGATGCCTCTGACAGTCTTTGGCCAAGGGACATTTGCCCAATTTCATCAATAAAAAAGAAAACACGAGGTACAGGGGTCATTGCCGCCAAAGAAGGACTACAGTATCGGTGAGATGTTGGTTGAGAGAGAGGAGCACTTTGAGAAGTGCTATGACGCGTTTGTCAAAGAACATTATGTCTTTTATTTTAACCGCGAGTTGGAACCGTAACGTGTGAAAGATGTAGAGATCATACGGAAGCCCTGCCTAAAATTTAGAGATATGCTTATGGAAAAAGCATATGTGGATTCATTCAGAGAGAAGTGTACGATTGCAGGAGCAGCCATGTTGGTTTAATGTCGAAGTCATCTTAAGGAGAATACCGTCGGTATCACCCCTAACGGTGGCTACCAGTGTGCAGACAAACAGTCGCACGTCACCTACAATGACTCTGTTGGGAGGTCCACAGACACGGTGTCACTATCCTTCATGCGGGTAACGGCCGTGAAAAATATGTGTTAGGGTGACGTGTAGACGGCGTTGTAAAAGTTGGCGATACCACCACTGTCTTCCAGTTATAGCCTTGTTATTGGCACGGGTGCCCTCTCTGTTATCCTGACAGGACCACCCCTATCAAAAACAGCCGCCACTAGACAATGGAGAAATGCAATGAAGTGACCATGGCTTACGTGGATTTTATTATTTATTATGTAGCACCACGTCTAACTAACCGTTCGGGTTATACGTTTAAGTACTAATTACGTTAATGAATTACAAATTGGGAAGGTTGAATTAGAGTAGGTGAAACTGCATTTGCGTGGAGAGAGAGTGAAAAATAAATGGGGATAAACCAGCCCAATTAACCCGGCCGAGATTCGAACCTCAATCTCCCCGTCCTCATCAGTCAAACTAAACACTTCTAGCACGTTAGCCAACTACGCCACAGATGCGGGTGGCTTGTGTGTAAAAGTTTAAGAATTCCGGCTACATGGTCGTAGAGATGTGGGGGTGTTCGTTTAATGCAATGAAACGCACAGAAAAGTACTTGAAACCATTTGTACTCCAGCACGAGGTGTACAGCAAGGAGCCCCTCAGTCCTAGGGACGCATTCATTGGCGGGCGTACAAATTGTATCAAACTTTCCCACGAAGCTGACCTTTCTTGTGGAGAGATTATCAAGTACTTGGATGTGTGCTCACTGTATCCTTACGTTTCCAAGTACAAGAAATATCCCATGGGCTACCCCAAAATACGCTTAAAACCAAATTTTCCTTCTATAAAACGAGTAGAAGACATAGCCAAGGTTACCGTGACACCTCCGCGGGATTTATTTATGCCCGTATTGCCTATATGGATGCACGAAAAGTTAATGTTCAACTTGTGGAGGAAATGTGGGAAGGAGAAAAACCAAGGCACGTGTCAGCACAACGATAAAAAATATTGCTGGTTGACAGGCGTCTGGGTGATTGACGAAATCCGGAAAGCCATTGAGAAAGGCTACGCCGTTGAAGCAGTACACGAAGTGTGGGTGTACAATGTATTTGTTTACGATCGTCAAACACGTTTGGGTGGATTGTTTCATGGGTTCATTGATAATTTTGAAAATTAAAAAAGAAGCCAGCGGATGGCCAGAGGGGTGTAACTCACAAGATGAGAAGGTAGCTTACATTCAAAATTATGAGAAAAGGGGAAGCACTAAAACTCTATTTTGGCTCTGTTTGTAAAAACTCAGGTCTCCGCACCCTGGCTACACTCTTTTTAAATTAGCTATGAGGAAAGTTTTGGCAAAACCCCTATTTACCACACGTAGTCATTGTCAACGACTATCAGGGCATCCACAAGTACCTGATGGATCTGTACATCACCATGGACAGCATCATTGATGTTAATGATGAGGTCATGTTTCTCAATAACAAGGATGCGTGTGACGCATTGTTCTCTAACCCTAACACGGGTGTGGCGGTGGCATACTACACGACTGCTATGGCTAGGTTGCACTTATACAGCATCCTTGAACAATTGGGGGACCGCGTTTTGTATCATGATACAGATAGCGTTCTATTTACTGAACGCCCCGGCGATTGGAGTTCACCGACCGGAGACATTTTATGTGACCTAACTGATGAACTTAAATATTACGGTCCGGGAAGTTACTTTAGCGTCTTTGTATCTGGCGGTCCCAAGAATTACGCGTACCGAGTTTGTGTTGGTGGCAATCCTGCCAAAAAAACTGTTTGAAATGTTCGTGGGATCACCATAAACTATAGCAACCGGAATGACGTTAATTTTGACGTTTTTAAGGCGATGGTCACCGAAAAGTCCGCTGAAAGATACATACAGATACCACACAAAATTTTAAGAAAAGGTCTGGCGACTGTATGTACCGTTTCGCAGACTAAAGTCTATCGGCCTGTGTACACCAAACTACGGATAACCGATGATTATAATACGTTGCCGTTTGGGTATCAGAGTCCTTGTAAACGCACTCGCCACGATTAAAAGGTGATAATTTAGATGGAATGAATTGTCATAATTTTTTTCTTTAACTCTAGACAGTTCCACTAACATACCATATTTCAAAGATTTGAGATTTTTCATATTTTTTCCTGTATGAAAACACGCATATTTTTTATTGATTTATTTTATGCACCAGGTATACTTTTTATATTTTTTCTACCGCCAGTACAATCCGTCACCTACCTGATTTTTTTTAGACAAATAGAATTAGATTGTTTTATATATTTTGATTCTAGTCAATTTTTTTCTTTGTACATATTTTAAATTGAAACCATCTGTTTGTGTACATATATTCAAATATTCTTTAAACTGGACTTTGTAAATTAATACCGAGGTCACTATTCCCGCTACGAGCTCAAGAAATTGATTATTGTTTCCTATACACCTCAACGTGTATAATTTACTTCAAGTTGTAAGATAGATTCTATAAGTATAATTTTTTGTAAAAAAATATTCCAAGTACAGTTTTCATGGTGTGAGCCAAATTTCTAAAAATATTTATGTGTGTGTAAATATATATTTCAAGTATCCTTTTGATTGTATGATATATATTTGTATAAACATTTATTTGTGTGTAAATAAATATTCCAAGTATACTTTTTATAGTGTGAGATATATTTGTACAAGCTTTGATTTGTATATATAAATGATCCAAACATAATTTTAACGGTGTGAGATATATTTTTATAATCTTTGATTTGTGTGAATAAATATTCAATGTATACTTTTCATTGTGTGAGATTTATTTGTTTAAACTCTTATTTTATATATAAATAAATATTCTAAGTATACTTTTCAAACCATGAGCCATATTTTTAAAATGTTGATTTGTGTGGATAAATAAATACTCCCAGTATACTTTTCATGGGATGAGCTATATTCTAAAACTTTTATTTGTGTAAATAAATATTCCAAGTATACTTTTCACGGTGTGAGATATAATTGTAAATAAATATGGAATGAATACTTTTTACGGTGTGAACTATTTTTGTGTTAATAATTATAATGAAAACTGTTATGTTTGTGTTTTAACGTCCACACCCGCCTCCTTCCTATCCTATAAACGCACATTCATGTATCTTATAATCTTATTCTCAAACATTATGGACAAGTTGAAACATCCATTTTCGGCCATAATCAGCGGCCCTTCCATCTGTGGAAAGTCACATTTTGTAGTCGACTTTATCCGTAGCTTGGACACAATGTGTGACGTTAAATGTGATAAAATCACATGGTATTATGCTTTATGGCAACCGGGATTTGAACAAGATGCGTCAAGTCCCCCACGATATATTCTGTAAGGGCTTACCGGATATGGATTACACCTGTAATGACTCTCCACAGCTGATTATCCTGGACGAACTAATGCGTGAAACCAACGAAGTGGTCGTCGATATTTTCACTAAAGGATGCCCCCATCATAATATTAACGTCATGTACCTTACACGAAATATATTCTACCAGGGCAAGGGCCAAAATGAAATCTCCTTAAACGTACATTATATCGTGCTTTTTAAAAATCTAGAAATAAAGCTCATATTCAAAACTTAGCACGTCAAGTCTGTCCTGAAAGCCCCCGTATCTTACAAGAGGCTTACGCTGATGCTACAAGTACTCCTCACGGCTATATATATTGTTATATTTCAAACAAGGTACACCAGAATGGTTCAGATATAGAACCCTCACAAATGTCAGGTGCTGCATGTACCTATTACGCAAAAGCTAAAAAAAACCACCAACACTTCCCGATTGCAGACCATTTCATAACCATGAGTCCCAAAGTTCTGAAGCAAGCACCTCTGCTACGTGCGATGTATCGCATTAACCCACAGCAACGTGTCACCTGGGTGAAAATTGCCGACAAGAAACTGATTGACTTTGTTTGCGAGTGTTCCTACAACACTGTAAAAGGTCGGGTGCTGTTGAAAAAGGTGCAGAAGACAAAGCTACCTGCTCACAATCAGGTGTTGTGCAAGCTGATCAAACGTGGAGAGTGCTGGAATAAGAAGAGACGACTACTCGTTCATAAATAAGTAGCGTTCCTGCCATTACTTTCAGTGGTGTCATTGTTTCTTTATTCAACAAGTAGCTAATGGAACACACTAAAAAGATGATAATAGTGTCCCTGGAAACATTACACCGTTACGAGAACACCACCAACTTGATGATAAGTCTAAATGGACTTTATACCAACAAATGCTACAGCGCTATCTACACTTTAGTCACCACCCTACACCGCCTGAAAATACCACCACCACGACCACCCCTGAAGGGTTTGTACTTCCCATCTCTGCTGTACTCAATACTGTACCAGTACAGGCACGTAAAGAAAAGCTGAACTATTACTAGAACATATTATTTCCCGAGGCGGTATCTCTTGGGACAAAAACGGGGAAGTGAGTATTCACGATACGCCTTTCTGTGGATCAAATTATGTGGATTTAGTCAACAATCGGGTCAAAGCAAGAAGACACAGTGAGCAATCCGGGTGGCGAGAGTTTCTCACAGATCTTCAAAAAGTAAACGTTCAAAAGAATTTATTGTAAATCCGAAAAGTTTAGCACATATTAGAAATCCGACGACCATACCCCAACCACTTACACCGTCGCAACGCCCTAAGAAGAAGAAACTGAAAAGGGCGGACAGAAAGAGGTGGCTCTCATTACGAGTTTAATGGCATGTTTAGCTGACATCTACTACGACATTTCTCATCCTGCAGGGTTTGCAGGGGCGGCGTCAATCATAAAGGCGTACAAGAAAGATCCCGACAAAGTATGATAATGGCTGAGTGCGCAGGACGCATATACCCTACACAAGCTGGTGATAAAAAAGTTTCCACGCAACAAGAACGTGGTGTCATACATTGACGATCTCTGGCAAGCCGGTCTCAACGATATGCGAACTCTCGAAAAATACAACGACGGTGCAGTGTACTTGCTCACCGTCATCGACGTGTTTAACAAGATGGCCTGGACATGTACGCTTCCTTCCAAGACGGGGATCGTCGTGAGAGACGCCTTTCTGGACATTTTCAAACAAAGCGGCAATAAACCTCTAAGTTTACAGACGGACAAAGGGGACAGAGTTCACGGCACGTCTAGTCATGAAATTTCTCAAGCAAAAGGCGTGCATTACTACACCACTCATAATCCGGACGTGAAGGCAAGCATCATGGAACAATTCAATAAAACTCTTAAAGGATGCATGTGGCGCTACTTTAACAAAAATAACATGTATCGGTATGTGGACGTCCTCCAAGATATCTTCAACGGTTACAAGGTGCAAAACATTCCAGTATCAAGATAGTGCCTGCCGACGATTCAAAAACCAATGTGCTTCAACTCAGAGATAATCTTTACTACAAACGGCGTCCAAACTCAGATATTAAGCCAAAAATGAAAGTCGGTGACACAGTGCGTAAAGGAAAATCCAAAATGTTGTTTGGAAAGGGCTATGAAAGCAATTGGATTGAAAAATTTTCAGCGTCAGCAGTGTCGTGTTGGGCAACTAGTCATCTACGGGATGACCGATCTTGATGGCAAGGAGGTGGAGGGAACGTTTTAATAACCTGAATTGCAACTCGTAAATCTTCCAGAAACCTTTAAAGTTGATAAAATATTACGTGTCAAGGGTAAAGCTGGCGGAAAGAAAGTGTACGTGCAGTGGAAAGGTTACCACGCCATGTTTATTCTTGGATTCCTGCCAATTACGTTAGTGCTCTACCAATAAGGACCAGTTTTACAACACTTTGCCGAGTGACAGCTCTATGAGATATTTCCTGAAAAATACCTAGGTGAATTTTACCACGCAGCTACCCTACCGTCTTACACTCGAAGGACAGTGGAAAGTCGCTCTCACCGAAATCCAATATCCGTATTCTTTCACCACCGTACCAGAGGTTAAAATATTGTATGGTACAGCCGGGTGGACGTGAACGGCGTGGAACAAATATTCAAGGATCATATCCCTCCTGGAAACTACAGCACTATACATGAATTGGTCGTAGCCCTAAAAGAAGTAGAGGCTTTTAAATGGGATTCTGGAGTTGTATTCAAATACAAAAACCCCAACAAAAAGTGGACGTTGTTTCTTCTTCACCAAATATTCAGCTGCTAACACTATCAAGTCAACTAAGTCTACAGCTCGAGTTCGATTCTCAGACGAATCTGATCAATGTCCCAAAATTCCCCGTACGCCACCAACATTCTACTAGGCTTGCCCTCGAAAATATACATCTACACAGATATCGTAGATCCTCAGCCCATGGGTAGCATTGTGGCACCACTTTTACGTATGGTTGGTATCGACAACATAAGCTATCTCTATGGCATACATAGGACAGTTAGTTATGATCCGTTGTTCTACGTGCCCGTATTTAGAAAGGAAATTGAAAGACTGGAAATAAATAAAAGAAAAGGCACTGGTGAGCCTGTACCATTCGAGTTTGGAAAAGTGGGAGTGAAACTTCATTCTCGACGCTGATCAACATGAACTGTCCCTACCAAAGATAATACGTAAACATGGCTGGAACAGGAATATCTTCAATCTACCAAGATGTTCCCTATCAACGCGGGCATGGGATAGGAAGTTTTTTCAGCGGCCTTTTCAAAAGCGTCGTACCGTTTCTGAGAAGCAGTGCTAAAGCAATTGTAAAACAGGCGCTTCATACGATACGGGTATCGACGTGTTCTCTGACGTCGCCAATCAGCGTCGTCTTTTTAAGAGGCTCTACGAAAGCGTGTCGGCGAGGCTGTAACAAACCTGAAACGCAAGGTGTAGCAGAAGATCGACACACTGAGGACCATCTCAGGCTATAAATGGCATCGTAAGAAGCATTAACGTCAGTCTTGTGTCTTTTACCAACGTTAAAAGGCCAAGAAAGAAGTGGTAGATATTTTTAGTTAAAATGTCGTTTCTACACCCCCTGTCCTGCGATTGTACCAGCAGTGAACTCGATCTCTTTTCCATCCCACCCACGCAAACCAGTCTTGAAAGTGTACAATGGCTCCAGTACAAAACTGCCTCTTCCCTCACCGATGATTCTCCCATCGAATTTACCGTTACCGGTCAAGGTGAATTTTGTATCGATCTTTCACAGAGTATGCTCTATCTCAGGGTGGACATCATGAAACGCTACGGTGGCCCTTTACCAGAGGTGAATAAAATCGCTCCCGTCAACAAACAGTTGAGTTCCCTATTCACACAAGAGAATGGATTTTTAAACCAAAAACTAGTCTCACCGCCCAGCAACACGTATGCTTATAGATAGTATTTTTATCCGATGCTCAATTAACCAGTGACGCCAAAATAACGCATTTGACTTGCGGTTTGTGGTTTGCAGACAGCCCCGGAAACTTTGATATTTGATATTGATATTTGATATTTGAGGCCCGTTTTTCAGCAACACGCAACCTACTCAAAAGATTAGTCTGATTAATCATGAATTCTCTCTGACATGTGTAGTGACCGTATGGTCGTCATCAGTGAGGAACAAGATGCTGGATTCAAACGGGTCACCTATCTAGCACCTAGCTGGGCGCTTTTTTTGTGATGTGTGGGACCTCATAGAGATTGCCATCAACTGTCGGGATATGTGGTCGACACCCGTTGCACGCTATTGCAACGATTTGATTGACATATTCGTCGTGGATGTATGCGACACGCTAACAGAATCAGCGGATGTCATCAATCTCAAACAGCCTAAGGTGGAAACGCACATCAGAAACCTGGATTATATCAGTGCTACCTACTTTACACGTCAAGTCGTCGGTTTGGACTATTAAATGCTGGATTGTTAACTAAAAATATTTTTTATAACCCATTTAAGAGACACTGTAGAAAAACGTATGAACAAATATATGTGGCATTCCTGTTAAAGTGTATAATAAATATTATGTATGATTTCTGTGAAACCTTTAATATATGTCTGTAAAACCTTTAATGTTTTTTAAGTGTATGTTTTGTAATATCATGTTTTATTCACACAAAACCTTTCTGTCCCCTTAGACGTAGATACAAGTCTAAACTTTTCAAGCCATCAAACTGTCTTCAAATATGAACAGGATCAATTACCTCTTCTAATAGCTCACGGTTTAAAAATCACGATCTATTATTGTCTCGACTCGTCTTATCGAGCCGCCAAACTGGTGGCAGTCATTGTGGAATCCCCATTGCGACAACATTCAAGGTCGTGTCCCGACTTGTCTTTTCGACCCGCCAAACTGGTGCCTGTCATCAGGGAAAACCCATTACCCTATAAATGATGGGGGAGGAGATGCAACCCCAGAAAAGCCTATTGCCAAGGGGGGGGTTGCCAGAGTATATGACCTAGCTCATTGTTTCAAGGTCACGATCTATTACTGTCTTGTAGAGCCGCCAAATTGGCGAGAGTCATCAGTGAAAACCCATTTTGACTTCAATCAAGGTCACAATCTATTCTTGTCCCGACTTGTCTTGTCGACCCACCAAACTGGCGTTCATCATCAAGGAAAACCCATTACCACAAAGTTGTATGGGGGAGGGTGTTGCGGCACATACTTCTAAGGAGGGGAAGTGAGGGGAAGTGAAAGGGGTCTCAAGGCAGGGGGAACCATCTCTTAAACCCTTCGCTAAGCTGCCGGGCAAAGAAGATGGTCCCAGATTTCACTAGCGATGCCAAAGGAGAAGTGCCCGGTACCGTGGACTACACGACAATAAATAAATAAAAAACTCCAACGCCCCATCCCAATCCTACCTGACATAAAAAAAAACAATGAATTAATAACCAATGAGCACAAATAAAGAACCATTGAGCATACATAAATAACCACTGAGTCAAGAATAAACAAGTTTGTAACAAAGGAAAGGGGTCCGGAGCAGGGAAGGAGAGTTAGAAGGAGGGGAGGGGGAAAACCAACATCCAATCGGAGAGAGAGGGGGGGCGTGGTCACGTGATAAAATTCAACCAATCCAAGCAGTTACAGCTGGGCCAACTAAATACTCTTAGCTTAAACTACAATGATCTGGATAAGCTGAAAAAATTATATATATGAGAATTTAGGAAACATACGTTAATTATATATCGAGAAAAATAATGTTATTTCTTTAGACTCTTGTACAAGTTCTAATTTTAAAAATCTACATTAAATCTCTCTCATAATTTCCTGAATAACTTATACAACTGTTCTTTTGAGAACGTCACAGGCTAGATTGTATTTTTCTAATAATATGCTTGAAAATTAGATTGTGAACTATTTTCGTCTGCGAATGAATTGAAGCCACTAAATTATTCAGTATCTCAAAGTGTTGTACATAGAATATGTATCCCTTCTATAGACACCGCATTTATTAAGACATATATTAAATGAACTGCCTTAAAATATTTTTATAAATGCAAAAAAAATTATTATGTTAAACATAGCAAACAATCATTGTTATATAACCCATATTCACCAAATAACCTTCATTTTTCGAAAATGCTAAAGCTTGTTGACATTACAAGAAACAAACTTTCTTAGTTAGACATGGTATTGCTTAGGTCCAATAAATACCCCCATCGCTAATACTAAATGATAATTCCATCCTAACATGTAAATTTAAGTCATTAGGAAATTCCATAATTTTAAAGAGATTTGATATCTCACTTAGTATTTTGTCAAGGCTCTTTGCCTAAGCTACAATAAAATTAATAGGTTAAAATTTGGTGGATTTGGGAATTAGAAAGAACTAATGTACTTATTGTTCCTCTCTGTTACCTTATAGTAATAGGCCACTCAAAATACTATAAGGAAGGGAGGGAATAAGCTAACATACAAAATAACGAGAAACAGCATTAGCAAGAGCTAAAAGTAAGGATAATGGTTTATTGAATAATATGACAATAGTTCACGTGGCCTTAAAGGGTCAATCTGTGGTTATAAAACATTGTCGAACATATAGTTACAACGAGAAACAAAGGAATAGTAGGCAGAGTCTAATTGACCTTGTTTACTTTAAAAAAGAAAAAGAAAACAGATAATAACCTTTACACAAAATTACTAACAATAAAAAGCTATATGAGCCCTTTATGGATGTTAAGAAGGTGTCTGAGTTTCTATAGACAAAAAGGAAACACATTTACTGAAAAGGATATTAAATATTATATATTATTATTATTATTATTATTATTATTATTATTATTATTAGCACTGCGTCTTACTACCCGTTCGGGTTATACGCACTTACGCTAATGTGTAATGGTAGGGTGATTGTGAGATGAAATGAAGGACCTACAGTTTNCAAGATGTCTTGTCAGAGGTGAAGGAAGGGTTTGTTAATCAGATAAATCTGTGCCGGGACCAAGGATTGAACCCCGGCCGCCAGCATAGAAGTCTGACACCATACCCTTAGACCGCCAGGTCACCCAAATTTTACATATTACATATTACATTTTTTAAACTGACACAAGAGGTCGACTTCAGACCGTAAGCCAAATCTCTCACGGGACTACTTGAAATGGCATCATCAAAGTCTTTAACTAGATCGCAACATAAATTAAATCTAACAATGGTTACTGAGTATTATTCATATTAGAAGACTTTGCAATGTTTTAGAGTTTACATAATATAAATAGCAAATTTTACGTTACATAAATATTAGAAAACAAAACGATGAGTTTAAATGATTTTTAATAAAATATAAATGCACCTCAACAAAAATTAGTTGCGTACGAACAGAAATTATTAGAATATTACAAATGAATCAAAGATGCAAGCGCCCAAGAGGTGACACCAAAATAATAAGGTTTCAAAGTTTCAAAGTTAAAGTTTTCTTTAGGAATACTCATATGTTTAGCAAAAATTACAAGTCTATCTCTTAAATTAAAAAAATGGAGTTATAATATCTGTGACATATAGCTTCACAATTTAGATAAGAATTATGAAGATCTACACAGCTTTACAACGTTCCTGGTAAAGTCAATTTTCAAGAATAATCGTCTCCTGACGATATATAATTTTAATTACAATAGTCCACCTACGGTGGTGCGGGTTTCAAGAGTCAACACTTTCTTCAGTATCTCCATGTTTTATAGCGTCTCGTTGCTAAGGGAAACAAAAGGGGGGAGAAGTCCAACCTATCTGGTGACGTCATGTTGGTGTAGTGCTGCATTCAGTTTGACACGTACACAATTTCTCTTCCTGCTCTCTGATTGGTTATCACGTCTTCATGAAGATTACCCGTGGTTTGTTGATGGTGATCATTTTAACTGGAGTGGCTGATGACGTAGGTGATCAGGAGATGATTTGGTGGTTGGTTCCACCCTATGCAAGAGGGAAGCCAAGTCCAAGCCCAATTCTAGAATGTTGTCCCAGTAGACTCCCATCAGAATACTTTTGACCAGGCAGACCGGAACATCATATCTTGAGTCACCACGGCCGATTTGCCCCACTCGTCGAATTAGGACGTGTTGAAGTTAGGCCAGGCTTGAATTGAAGGCTGTGCTAGCCAGAAGATTCAGAACAGAACATGAACAGTTTATATAGAAGAGAGTTGATTGTGTATTGTTTGTATATAACTTGAGGTTATATGGAACTAGAATAGAGAAGATTTCTATTCCAGAAGGTATAAGTGAATGTCAACGTTTTTCGGAGTGGGTAGTATGAACCGAAAGAGAATTTGTGGTTGTAGGTTAACATGAGGTGGGATAAGGTCGCATAATTTTAACGTACTATACTAGTACCGTTACATTATATATCGAGAAAAATAATACTATTTCTATAGATTACTATGTATTTAATAATTTAAAAATCTTTATATATGAACGCTGTCTCATAATTTTCTGAAGAGCTTAGATTGTTACCTAGTCATAGTGAAGTAAGGAAACTGAGAGCTCCCAAATTTGACTACAATAAATGTTTACCGTGTTTGATAATTTGTCATTTAACATTATTTTAGACTTACTTTGTAGTTTAATTAAAGGCTGGTTTTATCTAAAGTTATTGTATCTTAACCCCAACCAGACAACGGTGGAATGTGCCGAAAGTCTTAGGTACATTATGGAAGACTCCACGTACATGATCCAAGTTTAAACTGTCTGTAGATGCCACCAGCTTGTCAAAAGGGGACTTAGGACACTTAACCTAAGTTTCATTAAACTCTATATTCTTCAATCTCGTGTTTTGGTTTCTTTAATTGTGTATATATATAAATTAAATCAAATATATAAAACCGGCGTCAAACATTATGTTGGATATCTTAAGCCACGATTTCCTAGGCCTTGTTGAAATAAGCTAGGGTATCACTTCTCTATTATAGCTTCCATTTGACAATTTTTAATAAGTTGTTTGAGATTCGTGGCAACAATAAAATTGAGAACCTTTGGGATGAAAGAAGTTCCAGCACGTGATGTTCGTATCAATACGCGCTTATGGAGATTGTTTGGTTACGAGTATAATCAATGATCATAAGCAACTTCAACCCAACCGCTAACCCACTTCGGTGGCCACGTGTTCTAACGCGCTACTCTCGCTGTAGGCTAGACTGACATTTCCGGGTAGATCTAGGTTTGAATCTCGGTCGGCTGTACTGAGGTAGGTGTTTACAAAATAGTTTTCCACTCTCCCTCCACGAAAATTCAGGTACATTTCCAATAAATATAGCCTTAGTAATTCCTAGATCTTTCAGCTTAGTTAGTATATAATCGTATAACCTGAACGGGAAGTAAGAAGGGGTGCTAAACTAAACCCCTAAATACTAAATTTATGTAATTCACTACATATATACAATAGATATTGTACGAACGGCAACACAAAGCTAACTTTGGGTAGCCGGTGCCTATTGTTTCAATTATAGCTCAAAGTAACCGACCTTGGGTAGCCATTGGTATTGTTCCAATGATAGCTCAAATTTGCTGACCTTGTTTCACCGGTGGCTATCGTTTCAATTATATCTCTAAGTAGCCGACCTTGGGTCGCAGGTGGCTATGAGCGAGAAATGACATTAATCACTAGACGATATCTGGATAGCTCAGTGGTAGAATAATGGTGCACTGATCTCAAGTCATCGTGTTAGTTTTCCGTGGCTATGCGTCATTTGTAAAATAATTTATATGAAATGTGGTTGGTTATATGATTAATTTAAAGTAATTTACAACGTAAAGGGAATATATCACCTGATTATAAAACTCATCTAAAAACTACACGGTGCCGGTAACTTGAAAAAATCTGAGACCAGAATCGTCTGGTGAATGTTTTTCTAGGGTAAGCTATCATGATTTTTTAGCTGTAAACATTTAATTCAATTACAAATATTAAGGTGCCTTATTTGTAATTGGAGCTGTGTTGGTTTAATTAGTAGTCTTAGATATGTATTCTTAACTTTACGTAATTTTCTATTCTAAGGAGTTTTTTTTATAAAACTAAAGCTAAGTTTATATTTGGGTTTACGATCTGCTTTTAAACA